>VDFB02260777.1:0-14942 GCA_007258455.2 Sequoia sempervirens | reverse complement strand
CCATTAGATTTATAATATATGGTTACTTTTGTATTAACCACGATGCACGTACACAATCTTATAGTTTGATTATCTTAGATAGGAATTGAGATACATTACTTCAAAAAAATTGCATGATGATCATTATATATTATTCGCAAATTAGGTATTAAAGATTGAACAAGATAATAAATGCTTTAAATTCCACAACATGTGTTGTATTACATCATCTACAGTTATGATCTACATACATTATGACTCTATAATTTTCTATAAATTTATGTCATGGTAATTTGATAGAAAAGTCATTATGATTTGATTAACTTGCAAAAAGGGTAATTAGAGATTCACTATTCAATTCACATGACAATCAAAGAAGTATGTAATGTTTCTTTTCAAAAATTTGTACTAATGGTGACTTGGTCCAGATGTAGAAGGGGATGATAGTAGTATATCATTAACCTTCATTAGTAAATACCAATGATACCCAATGGTCATTTCATGGAGGATTGAAAGAGGTATGAGTTATATTTAAATTCTTCTTGGTAATGAATATTTCGTTGTATGATCATTATGATATTAATCTTTAGATTCTGGATTCCTAATATAGCTTAATAATCATTTGCAAAACTTAGATTATTGTTAAAATTATTAATCAATGGTAAGTTGGTGACTTGGTAGAAATTAATTTTTGCAAAGAATATAATTATTTCAATAGGTATCTACTTTACCATATTATTCTTTTTATCTTATCATTAAATTACTAAATATTTTTATTAGTAAATAGTAGTCAAATTTTAGGTAATCAATATTTTTGTTAGAAGATCCATTATTTAACAATTTCAGTTCCTTTTTGAATCAGTATGTTACTCTTATCCATCACACTCCTAGTAGCAATTAATTGTATATATATATGAAGCTTTGTATCAAGTATATCAAGTAAAGTTGTTTATTGAGTTAGTGAGAAATCTTGAGTTGCTTAAGAACCATGAAATATTAATGGTGAGTCAAGGAATTTTAAGGAATTCAAGTGATAAGGCATGGAATATCTTCTAAAGAATTTGGTATCCAACTAGGACATATTGGGAGGAAGGTAAATATATAACTTATATTGTGTCAATCAATCATCTTACGAGAAGGAAAATATAATATGATTACTTAATATTGTAATTGTATACTTTCCAAGACAGTTATTTTTACGCCTATCAAGTTGACATGTGTAACTAGTAAGGAATAGTAATGGATATTGAATATCACACATTATATACTGTTATGATCAAGCAACTTAAAATGAGGTTGCAAACCTTAGGGGAATCCCATACTTTTACATTACCCATTCGAATGAGTAGATTGGGAAATACTTATGGTTGTTAGAATTTTTTCTCATTTGAGGTTAATTTAGACGTTCAGTCTAACGTGAGTAAGTAGTGAACTATGTTTTTATAAACTTATAGATTAATTACGTTGTTGGGGTAAATGGTCTAAGGAATCCCTTTCCGTTTCACCTAAGTGGGTGGCAACCGACGAAGTACTGTCTAGGAAAGATTGAGTCCTAGAAAGGGTTGCATACCCGCTATTACAGTACTTATAATTCTTTCTGACTATCTATAATTAACTAAGCCCATCTGTAGTCTATTTCTTGCTCGGGGGTTTGGCTAGAGCCTACGCGGCTTCATGATGCCAATACGGTCGGGTGGTGAGCAAGTTTTACTCGTTGTACGCATCATTGTAAACATTTGGACCTTGATGTTGTTATTCATTCTTATTGATGTTGCAGTCAAAGTGTTATGTAGCGTCTTTCTGCTATAGTAAAAAAAAAAAAATATTAGTAGAAATTTTAGGAGTATTTGACTAGGTTGTTACAATTTCACTTATACAGAAACTGGAACAGAGGTCTGCGATTTCATTTCTACGGAAGCTGGAACAACAGGGGACGACTTTATAGACATGCTGAGGCGCAGCATGGTTATGGAAGAAAGCCCTCTGATGGGAAGGACGAAGAATTTTTCTCTGACTTATTTGTCTTCAGGCAACGCTTGCCTCGACTTTTTCTTCCATGTCTTGCCGGACAGTCTGTCTGAGAGGGTGACTGAATTGCTGGAAGGCGCGTGGAAGCAAAGCCCTCTCACTGCTTTGAAGCTGGTTTGTCAATTGAGAGGTTGTCCGAGGGACGGGCAAATCCGACCGAGAAGGATTCTATGCCGCCTCCTGTTGGATGCATTCTCACCACCCCAAAACCCTCCTCGCCAATGTCTCCGCCTTTGTTCAATTCAGATACCTGAAAGATCTTCCGGAGATACTTTTCCGTATATTGCAAGGGCCCTAACAGATTGAACAAAGAAGGGCCTACAGAGCGGCGCACAAGCAAAAGATCAAGCTTGCCAAAGCCAGATCTAAGCGAAGGCGTATGACCTTCGGGACTTCTGGCTATTTTGCCCGGAAGGGAGCCGCTGCAAGAGAGGCTAAAAAGCGCGGGACTCTCAAGCCGAAAGAAGAGAGGATTGAAGTAGATTTGTTGAAAGGGAAGGAGAAGAGCCAAGCGGCAAGGGTTGCTAGGAGGCACAAATCGATGGAAGACGCATCGAGAGCTCTCAAACGCTACTCCAATGATTCAAATTATAGAGCACTGCATGATGAAATCGCCCAACATTTCACCAATTTACTGGCAAAGGACTTGGAGGCGCTTAAATCAAGCAAATTGGGGAACATAAGCCTGGCCGCAAAGTGGTGCCCTTCTCTTGACTCCTCATACGATCTTTCCACTCTTCTCTGCGAAAACATTGCCAGACGGGTTTTTCCACGTGAAGAGTACCCTGACGTGGCAGAGGAGCGGCATTACGCTTACAGGGTCCGCGACAGGCTCAGGAAACAAGTGTTGGTTCCGCTGCGAAAAGCGTTGCAGTTACCTGAAGTGTATATGGGTGCAAATTTGTGGGGCAAACTGCCATACAGCAGAGTGGCCTCTGTGGCAATGAAGAATTATAAAAAGCTCTTCGTCAAGCACAACCCGGACAGATTCGCCCAATTTCTTGCAGACGTGGAAAGCGGGGAAAAGAAAATAGCGGCCGGAGCGCTGCTTCCTCACGAAATCGTTGAACAAGCGCTTCAGTCAGAGGGCAACGATAGGGTTGCGGAGCTTCAGTGGCTGCGAATGGTGGAAGACATGACGAGGGAAGGGAAGCTGTCCGACAGCTTGGCAGTGTGTGACGTGTCAGGCAGCATGAGCGGAATTCCAATGCAAGTCTGCATCGCTCTCGGATTGCTCATTTCGGAAATGAGTGCCAAACCTTGGAAAGGCCATGTAATCACCTTCAGCGCTAATCCGAAGCTACACTTGGTCGAGGGCGACACACTGGCGGAGAAATACAGATTTACTCAAAATATGGAGTGGGGTATGAATACTAATTTTCAGAAAGTTTTTGATGTGATTCTCAGCATGGCCTGCAAATGCAAGCTGCAGCCGGAGAAAATGATAAAACAGTTGTTTGTGTTCAGTGACATGGAATTCGACGAAGCGTCGTTAAATCTGTGGGAAACAGACTACATGGTTATAAAGAGGAAATATAAAGAGGCAGGGTATGGGGCGCCTCCGAGGATTGTGTTTTGGAACCTCCGTGATTCGCTGAGCATGCCGGTGATGAAAGAGGAAGAGGGCATTGCAATGGTGAGCGGATATTCCAAGAACCTGCTCAAACTGTTCTTGGACGGTGGGGAGATAAATCCAATGCTGGTCTTAAAGCAAGCAATTGAAGGGAAACTATTCGAACAATTGGTTGTCCTCGATTAACACTGCCGTTTATTTCACGGATTCAATTTTGAATCTTTATGTGCTTAGAATTTCTAAAATATTAAAATATTATGCTTTTAATTTTTTTTAGCAAACATTTCAAATGGGCTTCTATTTGGTTGAATGGGTATTCAAATAAACGAATTAAACAAGAGATGGGCTTCTATTTGGTTGAATGGGTATTCAAATAAATGAATTAAGAGATGTATTTGCGGAGGAGTCTATTGATTGTGAGTTGTGTTTGATTGTTTGATAGATTTAGTTGACAAAAGTAGGTAGGGGTGTGCATTGTCAATGTGTATTGTTTTACCCGGCCTCAGTAAAATTTGCAAATCATTGTTATTAGGGCTAGAGGAAAGCTTAGGTCAAGCTAAAAAGTTTATAGATGTAACATGGCGGAAAACTAGAGGTTGTGAGTAATTTAGCATTAACCATAAGTGGTTGAAAAGTTGGTGGTATAAAATAGCGGGAATTTAGAGTTTTGATGTATGTTTGTAAGCTTTTGTGAAAGTGTGTTATCCTCAGAATCTAACAATGTATTAGTGGTGGTGTTCTGAAAACTTCTCCAAATGAAAAAGTCCAACATTGAAGAGTAAGTTGTGGTGGAATTCGGACTCCCAATGGAAGTTTGCATCCAAATTACATTAATGCTTCCTAACTCTAGAAGTCCAACATACTATAAAGAGTCAAGATTTTACTCCCCCTTTATATAAACTACATGGATACTTTCAAACTTTGAAAACCTATTTGTAACTTTTACATTTGTAAATGGAAATCATAAATAATATAAAGTGGGTAAGAATGTGAATGTGTGCGCTTTTGTAACATTTAGATTTGTAAATGGGAAAACTAATACACATATTAGTAACAGGGATACAAACTTTAGTTGCATCTTTGCCCCAATTACAAATGTGCATCTCCATCCCAAAACATTGCAAATAAAAATTTCTAAACATCTTTTTCCAAGCTTGGGGGCACAAACATTTTGCACTCACGCAGTTGTTACATACATGCATGATGAGCCCAAAACCTCACAATGTATATAGACCATGATGATTCAAGTCACAAATTTAATCTAAAACTCTACCAATGAAGATTTAAGTTGCAAATGCAATCCACCACAAAGACTCCACATGCATTTTCAAATCAGAAGTCCAGCAGCTAAGTTTCAACATGCTAATGTGAGCTTTGGAACGGATTATGGGCATTGCAAGGAGGCTTAGAAACAAGCTCAAGGAATTGAGTCAATTTCATTTTCTTGGAACATGATAATGGGAAGGTGTTCTGCAAAGAAATGGAAATGATGATGCTCTTAAGTTGTTATGTCAACGCGGCAGGGAAAGGAAATTCATGGTTACATTTTCAGAAGCGGAGTTAAGTGTGATGTGGCAATGGCAACTGCCCTTGTAGATATGTATGCAAAACGTGGTCAGCTTGAGTATGCTTGCAAAGTGTTTGAGAGAACATTGGAATGAGATATAATTCTATGGAATGCAATGATAGGAGCATATGATATGCATGGACATGGAGAAAAGCCTTTGAACTCTTTCAAGAAATGCAACTTACATGAATGAAACCAAACAATGTCACACATTTACTGGTGTTCTTTCTGCTTACAATTGTACAAACATGGGCGATGAAGGCTGGTATGTGTTCATTCCATGGGAACATGAATATCAAATTAAGCTTGATGCCAATCATTATGTAAGCATGGTTAAGCTGCTTAACCATGCAGGTCACTTCAATGACAGTGCATGATTTGATCAAGAAGAAGCTAGTTTCGTTGAGAGGCGATCTACAATGGAAGCTAAATCTATATTAACATTTTTTGCCTTTTAAAAAAATTGATGTGCACACCACAGCTGAATGCATGAAAGTTTTGCATGGAGAATGAAATGTTTTACATACATGTGAAACAGTAGCATCAAATGACAGTCACATCAGTTTTGCATGGAGAATAAAACGTTTTTGCATGCATTTGCATGGCAACCGTTACAAATGATCGTGGCAAGCAGTAATAAACGCATAGAATTATATATGATATTGGATATTAAAAATACACGTTTACATCTTCTCTGCAAGATATCTTGCCATGAATAGTGCTCGTGTTTTCCCGAGGAATCCTTAGCCTCTTCATTGCTGCCATACAATCCGCCTTCCTCTCATCATGCCCTTAAATTTCTTCACTGTAAACCCTTTCGAGTCCAGGCATGCACAACCCGCCATCACCCAATGCAATTCCACGCTGGTTTTCATCTTCTCTGGACGTCGGATTCCCAAAGCTTTCCTGAGATTCATCATCCAGGCAGTAATGAGCCTTGACAGACATCTCTTCGGTTTGTCTAAATCCTTGTTAGAAAAACAGAGCGATAACATAATTTTTTGGTTAAATCCGTAGGAGTCTCTTAAAATTTCTTGCACAATATCTCTGGCAGCAAACAGGGCTAAACCACTGGGCTGGAAAACGCGATTTGAGATCATTCTGGGAACGGCTCGTGGACTTGCATATTTGAACGAAGAATCCCCTTTTCGAATCCTGCACCGGGATATCAAATCTGCCAATATACTTCTGGATAACGATTTTCAGGCCAAAATACCAGACTTTGGACTGGCAAGGCTCTTTCCAGACGATCGGACACATCTTACTACAAGATTCGGTGGTACCATGTAAGATTTGTTATCATTCTTTACCTGCGTGTATCCGTTGCCCTCTTCTTTTTGTTAAAATTCAATGCATAAACTTATCCTTTGGCTATGATTTGGGTCTAGGGCAGAGGGTATGCGACACCGGAATATTCTATTCACGGTCATTTGACAGATAAGGCAGAGGTCATTTGACAGATAAGGCAGATGTGTACAGCTACGGGATGCTTGTCTGGAAATTGTGAGCGGTAGAAGTATATTGATCCTAAACTTCCAGAACATATGGAACTCCTTTTAGAATGGCTAAGCTTATTAGTCATCCAAATTCAGATTTCTTTTAAAAGAGAAAATATTTAGATTTCTTTAATTATGCTAAAATTTTCTGGAATGAGTTAAAAACTTTCTATATTAATTACAATGCCATTGTGAAAGAGAGTATTCTTGAATTACCAATTTACAAATTACTTCAGTAATGTTTCAAAGGTAGTAAAAAATTCATAATGATAGTCAATATTTTTTTGGATTTGATTGTGTAAATTTTTATCAATGTTTCTAATTAAAGTTGATTGTGTGGATTTGACTATGTAGTTGAAATTTCAATACCATGATTTAAATTAACTGTTTTAGGTATTTCAGAAGGGGTTGCACTGGTATCAGAGATTTCAAGGTCAGTGTTGGAGCTTTCAAGAAGTGCAAAAATGCAGAGATTATAGAACAAATGGTTTGACGGAATGCACAAAGTCAAGGAGGCTGCGCATTGGTGGAGAAGATGTAATTAATTTTGGTAGAAATAGGATGAGTTTCATAATTATAATGAAGTTATGCATTTTGATTAAAGAATAAAAATGGTAATTTAACCATTGAGTTCTTTGCACTTCTAACGAAAAAAAAATATTCTTTTAAATAATTTGTATTCTTTATATGTAAGGGGTCTTTCCATGGTATTGTTTTTTGGTTTAATTATTTTTTATTTTTTTGATTTTGAAAATATTAATGCTGATTTCATTGATTATTTAATTTCAATTTCAAGGTTGAAACTAGAAAATGTAGAAATAAAGATTTATTTCCTTGCCAACCTATTAAAAAGATATATAAATTAAGAGTTTTTGTATTTCAAAATATTTTATGATTTTTTTGAAACTAGAATGTAGTTTAATTTTAGAATATGAAATGATGGACATGCAAAAAAGAAAAAAGAAAATAGAAAGGTTACTTTTATATTTAAATATTTCTTTTTTAATTTATTCTAAAACTACAATTAGTAATTGCTAAATTATTTAAAAATGAATATGTAATTTTATTTTATTTATTTGTATTAGACAATTGCTATAATTTAATAATTTTTTTAACATCTAGCTAATTAATATTTTATGAATTTTTAAAATTATAACTTAATTTATTTTTATAATAAAATGTATGTTTTGAAATATTGTTGTGATTTGATTTACTCTATGATTAATTATTCATATTTTAAAAACAATATAATCTAATTGAATCCACATAATTTAATTTTAGAATGAGATTTAAGCTTTGAAAATATTATAGTGATGTGACTGTTTATTTATTTATTTACTACATGATTAATTATTTAGATTTTAAAAATAATACAATCTAATTAAACACAAAATTGCAAAAGTAGGGATGAATTTTTTGGAAACCAATTAAAGAGATTTAAATCCAAAACTTCCTAATGTAAAATATTTAATACTTTTTAGAAGTTAGAATTTAGTATAATTTTAGAAAATGAAATGATTTGGGTGCAAAGAAAAATAATATAATCTTTAAAAATATTGTGTTGATTTGATTAATTATTTCTTACATGATTAATAATTCTAACTTGAATAATATTTGATTTCACATAGAAATAAAATTATAAATTAAAATACTTGTTTTATTTTATATATTTATCAAGGAATTGATTAAATAATTAGGGTTAAGGTTAGGATTAGGGTTAGTGTTAGGGTTAGAGATATATTTAGGGTTAGGAATATGATTACATATAGAATTAAAATTCTAACCCAAAACCCTAACCCTAAGTCTAATCCCAACCTTAATTCTAAAGCTAATAATAATTCTAATTGTAACTTTAACCCTCAACCTATTTATAACCATAACCCTAACCTTATTTCTATCTATAACAAACGTTAACTCTAAAGTAAACCTAATGTAACACTAATTGTAACTCTAACCCTAACCCTAACCCAATCCTAAATCTAACACTAATTATAACTCTAACCCTAACTCTATCTCTAATCCTAACTCTGTGAGGCCCACCTCTATGCTACATCTAGTAAGTGAACCATTTTAAGTTTAATTATTGACTATGCCCGATGATACCATTGATGATAGGAGATTTAGACATTTGTGTTCATGTGATGATTTGATTATGACTATGCTACATCTAGTACTTGGATTATTTTGAGTTTGGTTATTATCTATCCTTATTCATACCATTGATGATAGGATATTTGAACATTTAAGTTAATATGACTATTTAATTTTGATTATGCGAAATGCTAGCTAAATATGATGATTAATCTAATTTCATGCTAGTTATTGAGTTTGTTTAATTTGAATCTAAACACTTAATGATGAATGAGTGAAACAAGTGGTGTGAACCAATCATGTTGCAATTAGATGAGTATGAAAACTAAGGTTAATGAAAATGAGATAAGATAGGTGGCTAATGATATTTCAATTATGTTATAGGATCTTTATGCTATACAAATTATGAAACTTGTGTGAATGCAATTGTGATTCTAATGGTTTGTTTATTATATGAATATGAGTTACTTTGATGGATTAACATGTGCATTGAGTGTGCAGGTACATTTTCCATGGCCAATGGAAATTGGAGGCAACTCTTGGGAACCCTAAGTAAATTAACCAGTGAAACCGAGCTAAAGTCCATATGGAGTGGACTATAGTTCCATCATGTGATGTATTTTATTCTTGATGTTATTTGTGAATGTTTTTAATTTGGTTTTTTATTGCCATGTCAGTCCATCCAGGAGGTGAGTTGTCCATCCAAGTGGACAAACTCGGATTTGAACTTTTAGACATTTTTGGGGATTGAAAAGTGATTTTTTAAAAGTGTTTTTATGGTTTTAAGCTCCCTAGGGCAGGTACCTATGGGTTAGGTACCTTTTTAGCTCAAAATCATGGGTTAGTATCAAGATTGGACACTCTTTTTGAGGCCTTAAAGAGGTTTGACGAAAATAAGGTTTGGAAAGTGGGATGGGGACTAGTCCCTTTCCAATCCCACTTCTCCATGTTGTCTTGGAAGTCTCCCAAATCCTCACACATGTGTGAGAACACATGGGTGAGTGTTCCTGAGAGAGTGAATGGGAGGTTGACAAATGTCAACTCCCTATTCAAAGGAGTTCATACTTGAGTTCCTATAAAACAAACTCAAAACAAGGGTTAGGGGATTCTTTTGCATTCTGAATTTTGGTTGAATTTTGGGGGAGTGAGGAGTTTGAAGAAAAAGCTTGGAAGAAGAGGAGTTGTGTGGATCCTCAACCCATCTTTCCTTGAGCTTGGTTTTAATGTAGATTCACCACTTTTGTTTCTACTCCTTCATGTTTGTATTTGAAAGATTATATGAGTAGGTGAAAAGATGTGCTTGAAATTTTATCTATTGTGTTTGATTTGTATGTTTATTTCAAATTGCTCTTGGAGCATATCTTCTTGTGTTTTTGATGTATTATGTGTTATGGGAAAAAGGGTTGTGTAGGGATAGGCTCACCCAAGTTGGGAAGAGCATCCCTTGTTGGGGATGGTATGGAGTAGGAACCTCCACGGGGAAGTTTAATCCCTCCTTAAGAGGAGAGGCTCAAAAAGGGTATGAGTACCCATATGTAATTGTGAAATGGTAGAAATGGTTTTGGTGGTATGGGTTTCAGAGAAATAGAAGATATTAAAATGTTGGGAGTATGATATTGACTTGTTCTTGTTGCTATTATTATAAGTCCCCATATGGAGTGCGTAGTCCACCCCCATCCCCCACTTTGGATTCTTGATGGAATCCTAAAGTTATGTGAATATCCCTTCGGTGGGTGTGAAATTTCTTGTGTGTTATGTGTGTTAAATGTTATTTGGATTGATTGTTTGTACCCGGTTCCCTAGTTGCCTCCTAGCTCGGGGGTGGTTGGTTTACCAACCAAAGAATGGGAGGTGAGCTTCTCATTGGCCTATAGCGATTTTGTTCCTTGTGTAGTTTTGTGGGCTTGAAGAGTTGCAGATTTGGAAGTACATATGTGGCTTGAAGAATGGATTTTATTGTTGTAACGTCAAGTGGAAACTACACTATTGGATTCTTGTTGTTGTAAATAGTGAAATGGGTTCTCTATCACTATGATGTTGTAAATATGCAAATGGAAGTCTTGTATTATATATTGTAAGGGAAATAAATTCCTCTAATACAACAGTGCATCTAATACTGTAGTAAAGTTCTTGAATGTAATAGTTGAAATATTTCCCTTGTTTTTTCTTTTTTTACATGTAAGCAATTTAGGTTTTCAACTTAAGTAAATCAAATAGAGAAAAAAGAAAGAAAAAAATATGTAGTTTACTTTTAAGAAAGAAAACTTTATGTTCCCTGTTTAGAGGAGAAAAAAAAAAACAAATGACTACTGTGAGCTATAAGCATTCGATTTGTGAACTTTTATATGCACTTTATTTCCAAGAACCCCTGATAGAAATAAATATATTTCCTTTCCCTTACTCATAGTATCAATAAGATAAAGTTTATTTAAGATTATTTTACTGTGTGTATTGATCTCTGGAAAATATACGTTTGGTTATAAAATTTTATGCAGAAAAGAAATATCAGACTACCTATAAATCCATCATCATTGTATATTTCGGATGGTAGAAAGTAGTGCTTGGAAAAAGATGTAAGAATATACTCTCCTTCCATAGTAGCCAAGAGACAAGAAAGCCTTTGTCTTCCATATGCTCGTTTGATTGAGTGGTGACGTTGGGGCTAGGTTAATCTAACTGCAATAGAAGGGGGTAAATCCATTGTTATGACCATTAAGATTAATCACTTCCATCGATTCAGGAATGGACCAGATAGATAGCTCTATACATGCGTAAATGACATACCATTGGTGCACCAAGAAAGGAATTAGAATAAAAAAAATCTCGAATTCTATGTAATATAGGAGATGAATTAAAATAAAATAACTATATATTTTTGGAGCCATGAAATAGACATGGATATAGTTCCATGCATGCTTATTCTGTAAGGCTACAAAGACCTGCGATGGTCTAGTAGGATATTATAAGTAAATATATCATAGAGCATAATGATATTAAAGCTATCACAAAGATGTATAGAAGGTTATGGCAAAGAAAAAAAAAGTGGGTAAAATAATATTACGTGCAGATACAAAAATAGATTGAGATGGGCAACTGCCTGTTGAACCTCGCCATTAAACTGTGAGCTCAAGTTAAGAGTTGCAGGTTTAGTTGTGCCACCGTGAGAAATTCTGTGAGGGTGCACCATCCCCTGTGAGTGTCTGTCCTCCTTGACTTCCTAAGGGTGGGTATGATCAAAGCATTCCTTCCTATCTATTCTTACTCCCAGTAATCCTATCAACTGTATCTTCATATTTAAATCTGCATGCTTTACTTTGCCTCTTCGACCCATAAGCCCTCCACTGCCTTGCTAAGAGATATGACAGACAATAGTATTCATTGAGGGAGCCAAAGAAAATAAGTAAACACCAATTTAGTCTACTTAAAATCTAGATGAGCCACCAAAACCAGATGAATATCGCAGTTAGAACACAAAGATGGGGAGTTGGGCCACACAAGAAGGGACCAGCAGTATGCCTCAGATCTTACTGCCTACACCAACTCTCAAGTCATTTCGGTAAACAGTTTATAAATTGGCCAAGTAAATAAAAGAATGGTTAAATGGTTCTACAAATAGTCAAGTGTCTCATATGTAGTATAGTGAGTCCACTAGGGCTGATTTGGTCAGTGTGTTGATGAATGGTCGTTGTCTCTAGGCAACACTGCTAGGAATCTAAGCTCTATGCTTATCCATCACAAGTTAAAAAGAAAGAACCGGTATACTTTCCCATTCGAGCCATTCGATGATTACGCTAAGCCAGGAGGAAGTCAAAAACAAGATAATAGAAGGGAGCTGTATAGAGTATTACCTCATATGGGTCCGCCACTGGTGCTGGTTGAGTTTGAACCAAAAGTCTGAACAAGGCATCTACACCATAAAATCTGCTCCTCGTTTGAGCTTTGAAAGGTCTTAGCTTCGAAGACATAAGCAACATGTTCATTCTAATTATTGGTAGGATATGCTGGTATGAAATAAATAAAACAATAAATAAATCATGACACAGCTCTGTGTAGGGCCCTGTTCCTCACATAACCTCGTTCTATCACCATCGGATCTACCTCTCCGTACCACTTACTTGTATTCCTTAATGGCTACCAACATACTATTGAATAGAGTTGTCTTCTTTTTTATTTGAAAGCCCTCACGAGATTCGCTTGGGGGTTGTGAATTAGTATTTAAAAAAATAATCTGAATATTTGATTTTGATTAAAGAACATGATACCACTATGTTACACGGGCGAGTGGAATTTTAGGGCATTATCATATGAGACTTACCCTATACACGCCTATAGTTAAACAAGTGTCCTACATTCAAATATAGTCTTGCAATGGTGCTTGCGGGTGAATATTTGAGTTCTATTCTAAGTTTCATAATGGTGTGTATGACGTTTTCCCCTTAGAGTAAAATAAAGAATGAAAAAAATGTGTGCGAGTATGGTATAATACTATGCTATTATCGTGGAAATTATTGAATTATTCCAAATCAAAATACGTGCCTTATCATATATATATAGACAATATTGAGTGAATGCGCTTCATGAACTTAAGGCCATGACATCAATAAATAAATCAAATAAAAGAACACCTATAAAATGATCACACAATGGAACCTAGCATTGAGTGGCGTTTAAGAAAAGAAAAACAAATCCCATTTAAGGCTCCACGTCGACCCACATGGGAAGTCTCTTTAGTTTTTAAAAAAAGAAAATAAAGTAACATTGTGGTGAAATCTAAGTAAGAATGTTGGGAGAGGGGAATGTGTCCTCATATCCTTTTAAAAACAATTTAATAAATCATATCCTTTTTGAAAGAATTTAATAGATTAAATAAGATGTTAAACAAGAGTAAAGATTAGTATTTAATAGAGATTCTTTAAAAGAGAGTTAAAGTTCCCTTTATTCATTTTCTTCTTTCCCTTTTCTTTAAGGGAAAATAATAGTATGTGATCTGTAAATTTTAATATGTGTTTATCCATATGTGATATTCTTTAATCTTATTATTTTTCTTAAATTTATTTATTTTATTTTAGAAAAGAAGGGATATATATATATATATAAATTAATTCTATTAGATAAAGGTAAGTAAATATATAAATTAATATTAGATAAAAATAAATTGATAAAATAATTATTAATTAAAATAAATTAAAATATTTTATTCACTCTTGCATTTAAAATTTTCAAGTTTAGGCATAAATTGTGAATTATCATGGATGTCGTTAAGGTGGCTAGAGGGGTAGAGCTTTCACATTAACTATTACGCAAAAGTGAGCATCAACTTTTGGTTGGTAGTTAAGAGTCTTGTAAACCTTATATTTGGAGTCAACACAAAATTGCTTTCTTTTCCTTACCCCACTCTCAAGCAATGTGACGGTGACAATGTTGCATAAGCAACATCACCCATTGTGCATTGCCTGCAGCATGCACATGTATGGTTGTTAAATGTTAGTATATTGTAATAATGTTTAAAAAAAAAATTGTTAGTTGCATTTTTTTTCCTAGTGTAAATTATGGGCATTACAAACTCCAACCTTAACCCTAACTCTAATTTTAAGCCTAATCTTAATCCTAACCCCAACTCTAAAACCAACACTAATACTAATTCAAAATTTTACAACAAATTTAACTCTAACCCTAACCCTACAAAATAACCCTAATTAAAGCACAAACTTGGTGTAAACAAAAAATCAAACCTTAACTCTAATTGTAACCAAAACCCTAACCATACCCATAACCCTGTCGTTAACCCTAATTCTATCTCTAACCTTATCCCTATCCCTAATATAAATCTTAAGCCTAACCCTAACCCTTACACTACCACTAACCCTAGTCCCAATCTTAACCCTAACACCAACCCCAACCCTAACCCTAAACCTAAAATTAACTGAAACCTTAATTTTATATCTTACCCTAATCCTAGACTATATCTTGAACCGTAACTCCAATTCTAATCCTAGCCATAATGCTAACCATATTTTTTTCTCTAGCCATAACCCTTACCCTATTCATAACCATAGTTCCCTAACCTTAATTTTATTTCTAATCCTAACCCTAATTGCAAACCTAAACCTAACTGAGTAAAAGCAAGAAGTTGGGTACACAAAGAGGGGAAACCTTGGGAAAAAAAAAGTTTGGTAGGAAACATGTACTCATTTTTGAAGAAACGCAT
>VDFB02260776.1:0-24487 GCA_007258455.2 Sequoia sempervirens | reverse complement strand
AACATAAAGATTAAGATTTAAGAAATATAAATAAATGAGATGGATTAATAAATTTATCTAGAATTTGATTTGATTTGATTATATTATGATAGAAAAATGAAAGTCAAATTGATGAAGATATTCTAAAATTTAGTTTGTGCACGTGTTTTTGATTAATAAGTTTGATTGTAGCGAATCAAAATTCATTATTTCCTTTATGATACATTATATTTTAATTTTCTTAAAGTTAAATGCACAATTTTTAACTTTTTAAATTCCAAAAATTAATTTTCTCCAATTTTATTGGCTCAAAAATTTTGAGCAATAAGGAAAGATTTTTAGGAATGATATTCCATAAACTTTTTTATGGCAGTTTTTAAGACAATTTTTTGGCTAAAAAATTTTGAGTGAGGTGAATTTTGAATAAATTTTTATGGCAATTTTTTGAAGCATTTTTCAAGGATTTTTACACCAAGAAGTTAATCTTTGCATTTGAATGAATTTATCCAAAATATTTTAACAATTTCTATATGAATTTTTTCTAACTATTCAAAATTTATTTTTCTGGACTCTAAATTAATTACTTTTTAATCTATTTTTTTAAACTGAAGTGAAACAAAATTATATTCATTCTAAAATTTTATTTACTTATTACATCTTAAAATATAATTAAAAAATTATTATATAGTATATGAAAAATAATCTAATAACAAAGTAAAATATATAAACTATATAATATATAACATTTTATATATTTTTAGTATATTATATATGGAATTATTTTTGAAATATTATATTAATATATTAAATTATCAAGAATTATATTATAATATATATAGCATATATAACATTTAATATATAATTTAATATATTAGATAATATTATATTTTAATTTTTAATAATCTAATTTATTATTTTTTTAAGTAGTTATTAATACTTATGTTTCTAACCAATGAGAGTTGAATTTGTTTTTCATTTAACAAATATTTGTATATTATTAAAGTGTAGATGAAAATTATATAACAAAACATATTTGATAAATGAATTCTTTTAAATGTAATTGGTTGGAAAGTTTTTCCCAATAAGGGTGATTTATACGAAACCATTTTGATAGTGGCCATAATAGTGGCATGTATGGAAAGGCATTAGTTGCTGGAATGTGGTTGGAAAAACTAAAACTGGAAAAACTAAAACCATTATGAAGTGCGAAGTTGACAGTTTGATATTTAGAGCAAACAAACCAACTACAATATCTTCGTGCATGCATTGGCAAGAGGAAATGGTCTACTTTGCAAGGTATTCCTATCCATTCATATTTTTTTAGTTTTCCTTTGATTTATATCCTTCAACTTCACATTAAACTCTTCTTTTTTGGCAGGGTATTTGACTTGCCATTGATTTCAATTAACCAAGCTTGATATTGTTACTTTACAAAAGAAATAATTAGACTATATTTAGGTAGTCAGCTACTCCACCATCACATTATTAATAATAAGTATCATGTATAATTTCATTGGCTTTTGTTTCATTAGAAAAAAATGCTCCCCTATTTGATTTATTGAGTTATCAATCCACTGGAACAAATCACTAGCACTTTCATAATTTTTCAAATCACTAGAACACATGGTAGTTCAAGTATTTCATCTTCCCTGTTCAATTAAAAATATTTAGAAGCTCTTTTTGTTAAGTATTCTTCTACTGTTAACAAGAAAGCGGTAGCCTTAAAATGGACCGTAATAAATTTAAACAAGGGTTAAGGAATGCGATAGTGAAAAAATTCTTACCTAACATGGTAACCTTGTGGGTCTTTCAATTAGTTTTCAATGATAAAATGACAAGAGTATAATGTATAATTGTATCCCCATGATAACTTTAACTACTTCATATCTTCATTTCCATTCACTTTGGAGGAAGAATAAATTCTTAAAATTAGTATTTAGAGGAGGAAGAAATTTTAGATTTTGGAAACAATGAAGGATGCATTGCATTTCACATTTAGCCTACTTGGTAAGCTATTTCTATAATGCCCCACCATGTAACCTTAAAGAATGACACAAATACAACAAAAGCATAGCAATTTTTTTTTTAAAGTGTTATATTTAACATGTAATATGTACAACACTAATGTACATACATCCTATAAGATATGTGACAATACATTACATTCGAAACCCATTACATAGAAGTAACTAAGCATAACATATGATTAATTCTCATAAATTAAAGGTCATACATTCAATAACATTAAATTACAAATTGGATAAGGTATGAAGTACAATAATGATTCATTCTAACATTGCATTTAATATAACAATTACAATACTTATTTCCAAATGAGATAGATTGTACAAAAGTGTTACAAAATTTACAAGTTACAAGAATTCTCCTCGAAAATAATTGAGTGATACATAAACAAGGTATCCAAATGACACAAATAAGACATAAGAGAAAGAACATATCCATTGATACACTTGAGCTCTTCAATTAGGAAGTACCTATCATCACAAACAAGAATTAGGGACCCAACGATGTAAGGTGCACGTTTCACCCAACCAAGTGGTACTCGTAGGCGCACACCTCATGCTAGGAGATAGTAAAAAGGTTCCCTAGACAAAACCAACAACCTCTAGACACAAGCAAAACAATACTAAACCACACATGTACATTACTAACAAGTTGGTACAATGCTTCCAGAATATAATGATTAATTACACAGCACATAAATTCTGACTCTTGTCATGGGATGATTGCCATCACACAATTTTATGGGTTACCTTGATGAATCTTCCTAGGCTCCGGCCCCCATCTTGGGTTACCCTGGTGACCTCTTACGAAACCTAGCCCCACATGCAATCCAATGTGGAATTGATTATCTTTCATAGAGACAAGATAACAATGTTCCCATTCTAGGCCTTCTCAACTCATCCCAACTCTAAGCTAGCCCTTGAGTCCATGAGCGAGGCATAATTATCAAGTTAAATGTTTTAGACTACCTTTTCCCCTAATACATTTATTTAGTTTTCATTGAGTTAACTAAACTCTTTCATGAGTTACCTTGGCACCACTTTGTGTGCCAGCCCCTGTGAAGAGCCACTCCCCTATTGACACCATAAGGAAATAATCCACTAACCATGGGTAGACAAGGTGCACACAAACCAATAAAAAATACCAAATTTATAGCAATAGACAACACAACTCGTTCATAGAATTAGGTGTACAAACTAAATAAGAACCACATGCACTACCCAAATAAATTCCAAAAGGGCCATCCATAACACAAACTACCCCCACATAAAATAAGTTCCTTTGGAAGACTTTCTAACTCAATTAATTCAAATTGCTCATAAACGTGCACATGAGAAATCACAACTTAAAAATAATTCAAGAAATTAAATGATCTAATATTCAAATTTCCTAAATCCAATTAAATCCATATCACATTGCATGAAATTGATTAATTTAACTTTAATTCCATTTGCAATAAAAGGAAAAATTAAAACTATTTGTTTAACTTTAATCTTCTCAATTCGTCATACTAATAAACATCATTTTTTTTAATAAAATCATTTATTATGAAACATTTATTGGTGTTTTTGCATGCACTAACTAATAATATAATATTCATTTGAATAAACATATTATCCATCTTTAACAAAATATGCTGCATATAATTAAATATATATACATATATATTATATATATTAAATAAATAATATATAAAATATAATATATATATATATATATTTATATAATATATATTACATACATTATAAATAATATATATAATATACATATAATTTATATTATATATAAAATAAAATTTAAAACAACTATATTCACAAACATGTCGGGTGCAGGTTTTTAACCCAACTTGTGGGTTGGGCTGCTACACAACATTCCCATAGGGGGCTGCGGCCTATGTGTAGTGATGGGTGCTGCCCATAGTCTGCTTCCCTCTATGGGGTAGCTGTGGTAGTCCCAACCTCAAACAACTTAATTTAGTAATAGTTTTTAAAAATTTCTCTGAATTTGTCAATTTTGCCATACGCCGATTTTTTTTTTTGAAGAATTTCACAGGAAATTTTTATTTCAAATTATATATATATGTATGTATGTATGTATATTTCAATATATATATATTATATTCTATTTGGGAAAATATTTTCATATAGCTTTCTACAGGAAGAAAATTTTACAGAGGTTTAAATTTCATAATTTTTGACAAAGGATTTCAATTTCACTTTCACAAAGGTTTCAATTTCACAATTTTGACAGAGGATTTAGGCTCTCTGATTTCACTATAAAGTTTTCTACAAAGGCACAAACTATTCATGGATGTCAACAAATTTTCTACAGAGAAGCTTTCAACAAATTTTTCTACAAAAGCTTTATTCAAATCCACATGTACAGAAAATATTTCAATTTTACAAAATTTAAGAAAGCTTCTATAGAATTGAATTTACATAGGCAATCTTTTCAAAATTTAACAAGGCTTCCACAAAACTGAATTTATACAGGCAATCTTTTCAAATCAACAAAATAAAGAAATAATAAATAAAGGAACCTATTTTCCTGAAGCTTGAAGAAATGAAGGTTGGAGCAAAGCCTCACCTTTAGATTTTAGTTTCCAAATCCTTTGCCAAGAATCACCACTTCTAGAAAGATGCAAAGTACAGAGCCCAAAATGTATTTCCGAGAACATCTTCCAATTTTTAGCAAAAATAATTTTCTAGAAAATATCCCTCTTTCCATTTTCGTGAAGTAACTTCTTACTTCTCACAGTTATGGCAAATATTCTCTCCGAGAATAATTTCTCAACAAGAATTTTCAATAAATTTTACTCACACACATGGCTATTCTAAAATATCTTTTAACAAACTCTTAATATTTTCCTTTTTTGACAAATACAAAGAATTTGTGCTATTTTAATAATTTAAAATTCCACAATTTAATATTATCTTCTATATGTAATTTAAAATTCATTTTCACATAATAATATCTAAAGTAAATTTAATCTAATAAATCTAATTACCTTATAAAATAAATTTAATCATAAGAATTAAATTACTTTACAAAATAATTAAATTTAATTAATTAAATTAAATACAAGGCTTCAAGCAATACTATTTAAAATTAATTAAATAACACTAAAATCGTTAAAAATGTCAATTTAACATTAATTTTCATAAAATAAACCTTGCATAAATAATTAACAATTGACAAGGAAAACGTGGACATGACAACCAAACATACCAAACATGGATTGATGACACACTATGACTAGGGTTGTGGCTTGAATAGGAAAACCTCATTACTATCTCCCAATAAAAAATATCATTGGGATATGGACACGCTTAGACCTGTGAAGCTCTGTGGAGATGATGTCCTGTACCTACAATCCTGCAACCAAGGTGAATATTGTACATGTATACAAATCATAACAGTCACACCGTGAAGAGAAATCACAGAATCATATGGCACTTGTAAGCGAGTGATGTAATCTCGTCCCCTTCACCAATATAGTCACATCAAGACTAACAAAATTAAAACATCAATAATCAACAAATGAGCATAAATCAATATTAAAACTCAAATAACAACTATACTAATCAAAAGAATAACATAAAACCATAAGCATCCATATAGTGTATCATCACATCATAAAATAAATCCATCATCGCTCCATTGTCAACGATCATAAAACAATAACAAGGTATCATCTATCAAAGTAAAAACACACTGTAAAAAAAAACATAAAGCAAATAAGAGGGGTGTTACAATTTCAAAATGAACAAACTTATGATTAAAGTAGGCCTTGGAAGATGGCATGAATTTTTTGGTAACTGTGAGGATGGATTTGTTTGTTTGTTTCTCAAATTAACATTTTAATGTTTATTTATGTTTCATTGTGAGGATCATATAATTATATTTTTAATTAAATTTTATTTTATGTTTTTGATAACTACAAAAAGTAACCAACAAGTAGTGAGTCTTTGTAATGCCCCATCTTAATAACCTAAGAATGTTGCAATTGTGTTTAAAAGTGTAAAAAATTTTCTTTTAAAGTTTAATTAATAAGTTAATTAGTTGCATACATTCGTTAAGTTACTAGATGTTACACTACTTTGAGTTTCCATAAGTGACTTAAGTATTTTGCATTGCACATATTAATTAATAACATATACATTTAAAGATAAACATTGCATTACATTTGAATACCATTCATAATAACATAAAGTACGAACATGTTTTTCCATACATTGCATTTGATAAGATATTACAATGCTCATCCATCTGATGAGGTAGTTCAAATAATAGTTAAATTTTACAAATAATCACCTCATATACAATTGAGGGATGTTTTCAAATACATAATTTACAAAATTACAATGTTGAAATACACATAAGTTTCCAAGTACGAGCTCTCCATCCATGAAGCTCTCAATGCCATGATCACAAAACTGGGGACCCAACGGAGTAAGGTGCACGTTCCACCCAACCATGTGGTACCCATAGGTGCACCCCCCGTGCTAGGAGATAGTAATAAGGTTACCTAGACCTAATCTACTAACCCTAGACACTAGTATATAACAGACTATTGGTTACATTGCTTCCAAATTTTGACAATTGAATGTTTTACAAGTACAAGGTTAACTGTTATTCTAGGTAGAGTGTCATCACAACGTTGCAAAGGTTACCCTGGTGTTTCTTCCTAGGTTCCGGCCCCCAATCCTTGGGTTACCCTGGTAACCTCTTACGAAACTCGGCCCCTATTGCATACTATTGTGGAATCAAATATCTTTTGAAGAAACAAGACACCGATTTGCCATTTCAGGCCTTCTCATCTTATACTCATGACTGTAGTAGCTCAAGAGTCATAAGCGAGGCATGTACATTTTGTTAAGTGTTTTAATCTAACTACTATGTTCTTTAGTTTTCACTGACTTACTAACTATTTGTAAGTTACCCATACACCACTTTGTGTGTCAGCGCTTACAAATAGCCACTCCCCTAAACATAACATGTAAATCTATGTTCTCTGACTAAGGTCTACAAAGTGTACATATAACCAAAATCAATATAAAAGACCAATCACAATAAAACGAACAACAATCAATGTTCATAACACAGGTGTTAAACCACCAAGCAAAGCCATGTACACATCCTTAGTTAACATAAGAATTTAACTTAACATTCACAATCCCCATTTAACAGTTGGTCTGGAAGACTTGATCAATAGAGACTTTCCCATTTTGTCCAATCACAAAAATTTAAACAATTAAAAAAAAAAACAATACATGTCTATCATTTGGATATACTAAATCCATATGCACCGAAGAAGACAAAAATATTTATAAATCATTTTAATAAAGATCTATTTTAATAATCAAGAAAAATAACTACTTTATTTAATTCCATCTTCTGATTTTCACAAATTCTCAACATACAACTTTAATTTAAAGAATATATATTTATATTCAAAGTATTATAATTCTACTTTTCTCTAAAAACCTTAACAATTATTATTCTATATATATATATATATATATATATATATCTATTAAATATATAACAAAGAATTATATTTATTTACCCAATAAAAATACATACACATATACAAACATACATACATACATACATATATATATATATAATATTATTTAATGATAATTTCAAAATTCGCAGGCATACAAGAAATCTGAATTTAGAATTAAGGAATTCATTTTTTTTTTGTTTAACATTACAAACAAAATACATGAAACAGGGTTTATTGGCTGTAACACAGCCCTTACCCAGCTGCGGCCTCACGGCCACGGCTACCGTGGGTGGGTCAGTTCCCCACACTCTATAGTAAGTTTGGTCGTGGATGGCAGCCAAGCCACCCCTCCATAGTGCCTCCCTATTGGGAGTCGGCTGTGGGGGAAAGTAACCCCCGCGGCCCCCAACAATATATAATTTTTTTATAAAAAACTTCCAGCGAAATAAAAATTGCATATAGCGATTATTCTATAACAATAAACATTTTTTTTAATTCAAATTCGTAATTCTGTATAGATGAAAATAAAATGACAAATATAAATATATTTTCTAAAAAAATATACCCAATAAGAAATTTTCAAATCAACAATTCCCCAAATGTAATATTTCACAACGAATTTATATATGAAAGATACAATTTTAGCTACGGATTTAAATAAAGAATAAAATAAATTTTCAAAGGATTTTATAGTGAAGAAATTGGGGAAAACCTTACAAACTTCTTCAAGGTTTCACAGACACACTTAACAATTTTTTTTTAATTCAATCCAATTAAATTCTCAAACAATTAAATTCCCTTCACAAAAATAAATTACTTTCAACAGAGAGTTTTCTACAGAAGCTTTCTGAAGCCGACAAAATTCGCACAACAAAATATCTACAGAAGCTTTCCTTTCCCAAGCAAATAAAATTTTTTTACAAGAGGATTAACTGATTTCCTTTGCTTACTGGTGAAGAAAAGCTTCTGTTGCCTTTGTTTCCTGAAGCTTCTAATTTCTTCCTGAGATGCAATTCCAAATAAGAACCATAAAACCAAAGATCTTCCACAAATTTGCAACAGAGTATCAAAAAGCATAAACCAAGAATTTTACAGAGCCCAAAAACCAATTTCCCGTGAATGAAAAAGACAACCTGTGTAATTTTCCCCGAGATCCAAATTATCCTCCGTAACAAATTTTCAACAACCGTAAGCAATTATTGCACTCACACACATGTCGAGAAGTGGTTGTAAAATATCTTCCGCACCACTTCTCAGCAATTTCCCATTTTCAAGTTTGCATGAAATAATTTATTTAATTTAAATTTTAAAACTAAATTTCAATTCACATGCATTTATTTTTATTTTTATTTTCTAATTTTCAAATACAATATAGTTTACACACTTAATAATTTAATTTAATTAATTAATTAATTTAATTAAATTAGTTTAATCGTTTAAGATCAACCATTTAACCAAATAAGCTAATTAATGAATTAAATTATCAAGCAACTGATTTCTTCCGCATTTAAACATTAATTTAAATACCAATAATTTAAAACACAATAAACTATCATTAAAAATTAACCAAATTTACCTTTCCAACAATTTATCCAAACAGAAAATGACAATACAACCTATGACTCAAACTAAAAACAAACGATGTACTAAGACCAGGATTATAGACTAGACTAGGGTAAACCAAACTACTATCTCCCGATCAACGTATCTGTTGAGTCTTGACACGCTTAGACCTGAGTACCCAGGTGGAGTCGGTGTCATGTACCTGCAATTCCTACAATCAAGCAAATAATGAGCATACAAATATATAGAATAAAGCATTAAACAAACACATCATGTGGAGAAAATCACAGATATCACAGGGCACTCACAAGCAAGTGATGCGATTCCGTTCTCCGCACCAATACACGTCACATCAAACTGACAAAATAAATAACTGTTAGTCCATTATAGCATATACATAGCAATAATCAACTGAAAGTAAACATCTAAACTATATCAAAACATGTCTGAAATCAATAATCACCAAACAATGTATCATCATGTCATAGAATAAATCCACTATCGCTCAAAACTAGCGATCAAAATATCCAAACAAGGTATCATAGTCTAACAGTGTGAAACATAATAGCATAAAGCATAAACATAAATGGAGGGGTACTACATCCTCCCCCCCTAGGATCAGGTTTGCTCCTGAAAGCCTACGAACAAATAGGGATAAAGTTCCCTCATGCTTGTCGCATCCTCCCAAGTAGCTGAAGCCTCGTAGCTAGGATCCTATTGGACCCTCACCTGATCAACGTCTCGACCCCTGAGACCGAGCATCCGGTGTTGTAGAATGGCCATGGGCTCCAAAGCCAGTTGCCCGTCCTCTACCTGTAACGCATTCCAATCAAGTACATGAGATATGTCAGGATGATATGGTCTAAGAACTGATACATGAAAAACATCATGAATACAAGACAAACTGGGTGGTAAGGTGAGTCGATATGCCACGGGACCAATTCTCTCTAAAATCTTGAATGGTCCTACGAAACGAGGCACAAGCTTAGAGCCTTTTCCGTAACGGATTGGACTCTTTCGCAGTCACACTCAAAGAAACACTCTATCACCAACAACAAACTGTTGATCGATCCTATGCGCATCGGCATATTTCTTTTGCCTATCCTGGGCTGCTATCAAATGCTCTCTAATACGGTCAACCTATTGCTCCATGTCACGAAGCATCTCAGGTCCAAGTAGCACCCTATCCTCTAGTCGATCCCAACTCAAAGGAGTTCGACAAGGACGACCATATAATGCCTGAAATGGTGGCATACCTATGGAACTCTGATATCCATTGTTGTAAGAAAATTCTACTAAGTACAAGTAATCCTCCCAACGAGACTGTTGGTCCATTACGTACATCCTAAGCATATCCTCTAATATTTGGTTAACTCTTTCAGTTTGTCCATCGATTTGAGGATGATACGCTGAACTAAAGTTCAACTATGTACCTAACACATGTTGTAATGAAGTCCATAGGGTTGAAGTAAATATAGGATCTCTATCCGATATAATCCTATGAGGAATCCCATGTAATCTAACGATGTCCTCCATGAATATCCTAGCTACGGATGAAGCGTTGTATGACGATCGTACAGGTGAAAAGCGAGCTACTTTAGTCAAATGGTCAATAGTTACCATAATGGCATCATGTCGACGTGATGACGTAGGTAACCCTACAATAAAGTCAATGGATATAATATCCCATTTCCATTCGAGAATAAGATGTGGCTGAAATAATCTAGTAGGATGTTGATGCTCAGCTTTAACTCACTGGCATTCAAGACATCTCGATACATAATCAGCAATATCACGTTTCATACCAGGCCATAAATACAATTGCTGAAGATCAACATGCATTTTCTTGACTCCTGGATGAGCTGAATATGGAGCTCGATGAGCTTCAGTCATAATTAATGTACGAAGACTCTCAACATGTGGTACATAAATACGACCTAAGTGCCATAATATACCATCTTATTCTAAGACATACCCTGCAAATCGACCCTCTAAAGGTCTACCAGATTCAATCTCCAACCTCACTTCCTGATATAATCTATCAGTAGGAAGTGTAGCTACTATGTGACCTCTCAAATCTACTTCAAGAGTAGTAGCAGAGATCTCATGTCGACATCAGCTAAGAGCGTTAGCCACTACGTTCTCTTTTCCTTGAACATATTTCACTTCAAAACCGTACTCACACAAGAACTCCATCCACCGTCTCTACCTAGCATTCAAGTTAGGTTGCATAAAGATGTATTGCAAACTATGGTGATCTGTATGAAGTTCGAAACGATGACCTAATAAGAAATGCCTCCAACAAACTAATGCATGCACTACCGCGACTAGTTCTAGATCATGAGTAGGATAGTTTAATTCATGATCTTTGAGTTTGTGAGACTCATAAGCAACTACACGCCCATCTTGCATCAAAACTGCTCCCAAACCCTCTAAGGATGCATCCGCACATACTACAAAATCCTTAGTAGGATCAAGAACAATCAATATAGGTGCATTAGTTAACTTTTCTTTAAGAGTCTGAAAAGCCAACTGACACTGTTCTGTCCAAACAAACTTCTTCCCTTTCCTTTGAAGAGAAGTAATAGGATGACCGATTCTAGAAAATCCCTCTACAAATCGTCTATAGTAACCAGCTAGACCCATAAAACTATGAACTTCACCTACATTAGTAGGCGCGACCAATCTACAATAGCTGGGATCTTTGAAGGATCCACAGTGATACCTTTTCCAGATATCACATGTCCAAGGTATTTTATTTCAGTTTGAAAGAAGTCACACTTCTTCAGGTTTGCATACAATTGATTTTCCCTTAAACATTGAAATACTTGTCTCAAGTGTTCTTCATGTTCCTTCATGTTTCTCGAATAAACTAAAATATCATCGAGAAATACCAGGACAAAGCGATCAAGGTATGTATGAAAAACACCATTCATTAGACTCATAAATATTGAAGGTGCGTTCGTTAACCCATATGGTACTACTGTGAATTAGTAGTGCCCATAACGAGTTCAAAAAGCAGTTTTATGAATGTCTGCTTCAGCTATACGCACTTGATGGTAACCGGATTTCAAATCGATTTTAGAGAACACATTAGTTCCCTTAATTTGATCAAAAAGATCATCAATTCTAGGCAAAGGATAACGATTCTTAATCGTAACCTTGTTCAATTGATGATAGTCAATGCACAGCCTAAGAGATCCGTCCTTCTTCTTTACGAAGATGACAGGTGCTCCCCAAGGGGAAACACTTGGAAGAATAAAACCCTTTTCTAATAATTCCTCTAACTGGATACGAAGTTCCTCTAACTCCTGAGTCATCATTCTATAAGGAGCTCTAGATATAGGCTCCGCTCCAGGAACTAGGTCAACTCTAAAGTCAATATCCCTCTTCGGTGGCATTCCAGGAATGTCATCGGGAAACACATCCACAAATTCCCTAAGAATAGGATGATCATCAAGAGATACCTCTCGACTCTCACCCTCTTCCAAATTAGTAACTGTTGTTGCAAACAGTTGACATCCCTGACGAAGACATCTCTTTAATTGCATAGCAGATATCATCCGCAAAGAGATAGGTCTTTGAATAGCTACGATTTCCACTTTCACACCTAAATCATCAATACAACTAACTATCTTAAGTCGACAGTCAATTACAGCATGATAAGATGCTAACCAATTCATACCTAAGACTATGTCATACGATCCTAAGGGTGTAACATATAAATCTACTAAGGTAGTTAATGTACCAATTTTAAGTTCATAGTTATGTACTAAGTTTTCTACTACTACTTTCACCCCTAAGCCGAATTCAACTTGCCACTTACCACCTTGCTTTACCGCCACAAGACCACAATGGTCAACAATGGTTGGTGAAATAAAGGATTCAGTGGCTCCTGAATCAAAAAGAATGGAAAGACTAACACCATGTAACTTACCTGAAGTCTCGACCACTGTGTTCTGGTGATCGGCTTGGCGGTCATTAACCGCTGCATATACTGTATGTGATCGTCCTGCATCACCCATTGTAGGCTCTGAAGCTGTAGGTCGAGGACCATAACTAGTAGAACCTCTCATCGAACACTGCCTAGCTATGTGTCCCTGCTGTCCACAAGAATAACATCATGTACCTATGCCTCTACCGAATCCTCTGCCACCCGAAGGTGCATTGGACTGCTGAAAACTACCCCTACTGACAGTAGACTGAGCACTCTGCGTAGGCTGATCCTACCTATTGCGCTTGTTGCACCACCAATTGCGACCCTTTCCTATTTGAGGACTATTTTGTTGTTGTGGTTGAGGGTTATTTTTCTTTTGAGGTGTTCGTTGTTGTTGTTGCTGCCCACCCTTTGTGGGTGTCTGTTGGTTCTTGGAAGAACCACCTATCTGTGCCTGTCCACCCCGTGGACTGAAACCTGCTGCAGGAGCACTCCCAATCTGCACTCCTGTGCACCCACCTAAAGCCATAATAAGGTTCTCCTCTACTATGCGAGCCTTTTCCAGCGCAACTTCCATAGTCTTTGGCTCAAAGACTCGAACACCACCACTGATATGGGCATTTAAACCCCTGATAAAGTGCTGTACTAGCATAGGCTCATCATCGCCAATACTAGCATACTGCTTGAGTTCATAGAACCTACATTCATATTGCTCAACAGAAAGAGCTAACTGACATAGATCATGGAACTCGTCAGCCCTACGCTGCCTCCAGTGTTTCGACAGGAACCGTGCTCTAAACCTCTCGAGAAACATCTCCCAAGACACATAACCAATATCCAAGTGGAGCTTCTGCTCCTCTAAGTGCCACCAAGTAGAGGTGAATCCTCTCAAGTGCATAATAGTGCATTTGGCACGGGTATTGCTACCGTAAGGGTGCATGGCAAAGCATCTAACCAAATCTAGTAGCCAAGTCTCAGCCTCTAAGCCACCTCCAGTACCATCAAAGGTAGGAGGGCGTGCTCTCAGTAAATCCCTCATGTGACCTGCAATGATAGAATCTTGATGTACTGTGTCATCTACTCTCCTAGGAGATCTATCTCTCTCTCTGACAACCTCCTGCTCATCTACCTATCTAGGTCCAAGACGAGCTAGGACCTCCTCTAATAGTGGACGTATCTGAGAACCCTCTACTGCTAACTGTTCAGGATTCTGTCCCTCATTTCTCTGACCTAACTGTTCTGCCTGATCACTGTGATGAGGGCTAGGAGGGGGAGTAACCTGAGGGATTGGCCCTCGGCCTCCACCTCGACCTCTACCATGACCTCTTCCTTCTCGCCTAGGCATGTTCCTACACATAACAATAACGAGTCTTAGATACTATTCAACCAAGGCTAACAGTTGCGACACTACGTACTAGGTCAACCTAATGGGCTCGTGATTACGCATAGCGTCCAGTGCTTGTAACCTTTGCTCTGATACCAATTTGTAATGCCCCGTCTTAATAACCTAAGAATGTTGCAATTGTGTTTAAAATTGTAATAATTTTTTTTTTAAAGTTTAATTAATAAGTTAATTAGTTGCATACATTCGTTAAGTTACTAGATGTTACACTACTTTGAGTTTCCATAAGTGACTTAAGTATTTCGCATTGCACATATTAATTAATAACATATACATTTAAAGATAAACATTGCATTACATTTGAATACCATTCATAATAACATAAAGTATGAACATGTTTTTCCATACATTGCATTTGACAGGATATTACAATGCTCATCCATCTGATGAGGTCGTTCAAATAATAGTTACATTTTACAAATAATCACCTCATATACAATTGAGGGATGTTTTCAAATACATAATTTACAAAATTACAATGTTGAAATACACATAAATTTCCAAGTATGAGCTCTCCATCCATGAAGCTCTCGATGCCATGATCACAAAACTGGGGACCCAACAGAGTAAGGTGCACGTTCCACCCAACCATGTGGTACTTGTAGGTCCACCCCCTGTGCTAGGAGATAGTAATAAGGTTACCTAGACCTAATCTACTAACCCTAGACACTAGTACATAACAGACTATTGGTTACATTGCTTCCAGATTTTGACAATTGAATGTTTTACAAGTACAAGGTTAACTGTTATTCTAGGTGGAGTGTTATCACAATGTTGCAAAGGTTACCCTGGTGTTTCTTCCTAGGTTCCGGCCCCCAATCCTTGGGTTACCCTGGTAACCTCTTACAAAACCCGACCCCTATTGCATACTATTGTGGAATTGAATGTCTTTTGAAGAAACAAGACACCGATTTTCCATTTCAGGCATTCTCATCTTATACTCACGACTGTAGTAGCTCAAGAGTCATAAGCGAGGCATATACATCTTGTTAAGTGTTTTAATCTAACTACTGTGTTCTTTAGTTTTCACTGACTTACTAACTATTTGTAAGTTACCTTGACACCACTTTGTGTGTCGGCCCTTACAAATAGCCACTCCCCTAAACATAACATGTAAATCTATGTTCTCTGACTAAGGTCTACAAAGTGTACATATAACCAAAATCAATATAAAAGACCAATCACGATAAAATAAACAACAATCAATGTTCATAAAATGGGTGTTAAACCACCAAGCAAAGCCATGTACACATCCTTAGTTAACATAAGAATTTAACTTAACATTCACAATCCCCATTTAACAGTTGGTCTGGAAGACTTGATCAATAGAGACTTTCCCATTTTGTCCAATCACAAAAATTTAAACAATTAAAAAAAAAAACAATACATGTCTATCATTTGGATATACTAAATCCATATGCAACAGTTTGAAGACAACATATTTATAAATCATTTTAATAAAATATCTATTTTTAATAATCAAGAAAAATAACTACTTTATTTAATCTATCTTTCTGATTTTGACAAATTCTCACATACAACTTAATTTAAAGAATATATATTTATATTCAAAGTATTATAATTACTCTTCTTTTCTCTAAAAACCTTAACAATTATTATTCTATATATATATATATCTGTTAAATATATAACAAAGAATTATATTTATTTACCCAATAAAAATACATACACATATACATACATACATATATATATATATAAAATATTATTTAATGTTAATTTCAAAATTCGCAGGCATACAAGAAATCTAAATTTAGAATTAAGGAATTCATTTTTTTTATGTTATACATTACAAACAAAATACATGAAACAGGGTTTATTGGTTGTAACATAGCCCTTACCCAGCCGCGACCTCACGGCTACGGCTGCCGTGGGTGGGGTTTTCTCCACAGCCCTCCCCACAGGGTTTGGTTGTGGATGGCAGCGCTAAGCACTACCCTCCATTGCGCCTCCTTGTTGGGAGTCAGCTGTGGGGGACAGTAACCCCCGCGACCCCCAACAATATATAATTTTTTTATAAAAAACTTCTAGCGAAATAAAAATCGCGTACATCGATTATTTTATAACAATAAACATTTTTTTTTAATTCAAAATCGTAATTCCATACAGACGGAAATAAAATGACAAATATAAATATATTTTCTAAAAAAAATATACCCAATAAGAAATTTTCAACAATAATTTCAATGTAATATTTCACAATCGAATTTATATATGAAGATTATTAATTTCATATAGGGATTTAAATAAAGAATAAAATAAATTTTAAGAGGATTTTATAGTGAAGAAATTGGGGAAAACCTTACAAACTTCTTCAAGGTTTCATAGATTACACGAACAATTTTTTTTTTAATTCCAATCCAATTAAATTCCCTTCACAAAATAAATTACTTTCAACAGAGAGTTTTCTACAGAAGCTTTCTGAAGCCGACAAAATTCGCACAACAAAATATCTACAGAAGCTTTCCTTTCCCAAGCAAATAAAATAAATTTACAAGAGGATTAACTGATTTCCTTTGCTTACTGGTGAAGAAAAGCTTCTGTTGCCTTTGTTTCCTGAAGCTTCCAATTTCTTCCCGAGATGCAATTCCAAATAAGAACCATAAAACCAAAGATCTTCCACAAATTTGCAACAGAGTATCAAAAAGCATAAACCAAGAATTTTACAGAGCCCAAAAACCAATTTCCCGTGAATGAAAAAGACAACCTGTGTAATTTTCCCCGAGATCCAAATTATCCTCCGTAACAAATTTTCAACAACCGTAAGCAATTATTGCACTCACACACATGTCGAGAAGTGGTTGTAAAATATCTTCTGCACCACTTCTCGGAAATTTCCCATTTTCAAGTTTGCATGCAATAATTTATTTAATTTAAATTTTAAAACTAAATTTCAATTCACATGCATTTATTTTTATTTTTATTTTCTAATTTTCAAATACAATATAGTTTACACACTTAATAATTTAATTTAATTAATAATTTAATTTAATTAATTAATTAATTTAATTAAATTATTTTAATCTTTTAAGATCAACCATTTAACCAAATAAGCTAATTAATGAATTAAATTATCAAGCAACTGATTTCTTCTACATTTAAACATTAATTTAAATACCAATAATTTAAAACATAATAAACTATCATTAAAAATTAACCAAATTTACCTTTCCAACAATTTATCCAAACAAAAAATGACAATACAACCTATGACTCAAACTAAAAACAAACGATGTACTAAGACCAGGATTATAGACTAGACTAGGGTAAACCAAACTACTATCTCCCGATCAACGTATCCATTGAGTCTTGACAAGCTTAGACCTGAGTACCCAAGTGGAGTCGGTGTCATGTACCTGCAATCAAGCAAATAACGAGCATACAAATATATACATAATAAAGCCTTAAACAGACACACCGTGTAGAGAAAATCACAGATATCACACGACACTCACAAGCAAGTGATGTGATTCCGTTCTCCACACCAATACACGTCACAACAAACTGACAAAATAAATAACTGTTAGTCCATTATAGCATGTACATAGCAATAATCAACTGAAAGTAAACATCTAAACTATATCAAAACATGTCTGAAATCAATAATCACCAAACAATGTATCATCATGTCATAGAATAAATCCACTATTGCTCAAAACCAGCGATCAAAATATCCAAACAAGGTATCATAGTCTAACAGTGTGAAACATAACAGCAGAAAGCATAAACATAAACGGAGGGGTACTACAGTCTTGGTCAAACTTAGGTCTTCATCACCATGATGTCTTGAACTATAATATTGGAAAAAATTTAACAATGATCTAGGTGAATGATGGTCTCATGTTTTGTTTAGGGTAATGAAATCATTTGATTATTGAGCACACACAAGTTATCTTGACCTAGGTCATATAGAGATGACTGCAATGATTTATGGATACATAAGTGAACACCGGGAAGAAATAAATTGATTGTATATTAGAAGTCCTATCTTAAGTTTTGTATGATTTCTAATATTATAAACCTTTAAATTTCTAATCGATTTCACATTCATTTAAGTCTTATCTTTTTAAATTTTCACAAAAATTGTAAATGCATATAAAAAAAATTAATATGTAACAAATTACGAAATCATAAAATATTTCATGCTTTACAAAATCATAAAATATTCCATCTCTCATTGATGCTTCCCACTTTTCCAAATATCAAAGATCAATATAGACCTACATAAAAGCATGACTTTTTTTTTTATGCAATACTAGATGAACATGCTACAAATGATGATGTGACCCAATGTACCCATGCCATTGTTCTCATTTCAAGTAAATTTATTATATCGTGAACTTATAAGTATCCTTGATTAGATCTATCAATAGATTGTCTAACATATTATGCAATTCGTTTATAATATTACATGTCACCATCGAACAAATTTCAAAATTACTAATATGGTTTTATAATGTCAACATTGTTGCTAAAACATAGCAGACACAACAAATCAAAATAAGACTATTTTTGCACTTTTTGATAGAAACTTGGGTGCTCTGCATCTCTTGTGTAATAAAGACTTGTATAATGAGCCAGAGAGAAACAACATTCACATTCATTGGTAGTGGTAAATATAAAAAATGGTTTATTTGTGGAGGTGACAAAGTAACATGTTCTTGTTGTAGACTTTGACCAACCCATGCAAAATAAAATGGTGGCAACAACATAGAAGTTTAGAGAAAAGAGGCAAATACAAGTGAAGAAATCAAAGAAAAAATGGTAGCAACAAGCATAACTATAGAAATAGATTCTCTAGTGGAAGCTACAAGACTTTGGAAAGCAATAGTGAAGGACCATGATCTGCTCCCCAAGCAAATACCAAGTGTCTATTCACGTGTCACTCTTCTCCAAGGCGATGATGGTGTGGGCACCGTCATCTAAATTGACTTCACCCTTGGTAACTTCATTACACCTTTCATCTCATCTACTGCTTAAAAGACTAGCGCTTTAGTAATATCTTAAGAGATTTTTGACATAGGGTGTGTGCAAGAAGTTGAGTCCACTTTTTGGCCAAAAAGTGGAAGTGTTTTTCCTAATTTCAGAATTTGAAAAATTTGACCTTAAAATTTGAAGCACTTAGAGATGAAATCTTTAAAAAAGTCACTGATCATAAAATGTAGTGGGGTGATCCCATAATAGTGGTTTACAATTTTTGGCCAAACTCTATAATCTAAATTATTTTAACTAAATCTTCAAGCATTCTAAAATCTATAGCAGCTAAAACTATGAGTAGAATTTGTATATGGTGCAACCAAAGTCTCATCACCCTTATCTTATAGATTCCAAGTTTTTTCAAAATTTTGAATCAAATTGCACTTCTTTTTCCATCTCCCACGAATGGATTTTTCTTTAAAACAACATTTTTAAAAAGCACTCACACCTGCGGAGAATGCATAACCCATCTTCCATGAAGACAGTACCCCACTCTTTCAAATTCTAGGATTTGTAACCTAATATCTAGTGCTTCCACTCTGTTAGATAGTTTTTATTGAATATTTTTTCCTTGGATCCAAGTTTCAAAGTCAAACTAATTACAATTCAGACACAACATGACCGTATAATGCGTAACTTTTTTTGTATATGTCAAAATTTAATTTAATTTTTTTGGCTGGATCAAGGACCTCAATATCTGGTGCACTCATATTTTTCAATTTTTTTTTTGATGATCTTCTATTTTTCCAAATGTGAAGAACAAAGAAATTCATTTTCATTAAAAACTATAAGTTAATAAAAACTTAAAAAACAACACGCAAATAAAACCAAAACATATTAAAATTTTATTCATTGATAGCTTGGTTCTCGAGGAATACCATAATCATTTGAAATTAATTTAAATGAATTCATTTGGATCCCCCAAAATCTAAATCAAAAGTGATTTTTATTAGCATTTTGGATAGTGTAAAGGAGGACGATGAGTAGTGTTATTATTTAAAAACTAAACAGGTTCTATCTAAGGGGGTTTGATCTATGACTTGATCAACCTCTTCAATTCACAGATCCATAAAATGAACTTTTAAGGCTTAAATCATTATATTTTCAAAAAATATGTGATTTCACAAAATTCGCTCCTCTTTTAGGAATTGTAAACCACTATTATGACAACACCCGCTCGTGAGTTCAGCTTCCAAATATGTAATTTATTTCCCCTGCCCGCATTGTACAAATTGGAGTCAACAGCTTTAAAACCACCGCTTAGAAATCACTTTTTACCATACCATGCACATGTACGACATCCATATTTTAACTTAAATTATCATATTTTTCAACTGCTTGGAAAAATATTTGTGACTCAATCGGAAGCTGGCTCATTTTTTTTAATTTTTTATTAAATTTTTTTTTGTTAATTTTTTATTAGGAAGATTTGTCGTTTTGAAAAATCATCGTGTACAACATGCATAAGATGACTTAAACTTAACATTTTTTAAAAAAAAATTGAAAAGAATTGTTTGAAGTTTGTTCTCATGCAATCTGTTTGTCAAAATGTTATGTTGATCAAAATTTATTAAAATAGTAAAAAACCCTGATATTTAAAGTTTATGAATCAATTTTATTAGAAATTAATTGAAAAATAGAAAAAATAATCCAATTGCAAAACAAGTTACATATTTATAATTTGCATTGTCTTATCTAAAATGGGTTTTAATTTCATAAAAAAAGTTTGCAAAAAAAGTCATTAGCCATATGTCCAAAGTTGGTATTTTTCTTTGACATTGTTAGGACCTTCAACTTGCAGGTCAAACCAAGTTGAAGGCCTAGGCTCAGATTTCCAATGCTTTTCCTGAAACCAAATTCCTAGGAAAAAATCCAACCACAAAGCAAATAAAAATTCAAATTTTAAAAAATGGAATCTCAATTATAAAATGGGATCCTATTTATTAATAAACAGGATGCCGTATTATAATCAAGATCATGTTCCTTAGTCTATAATATTTGGATTGTTGGAAGGGAAACAGGATCATGTTTCCCTTCCAGTGGTCCCCACATTCAATATCGAAGAACGAGATCCCAATTATAGAACGAGATCCCGATTTTTATAAATGGGATCTCATTTCTTTTATTTAAATACAGTGCAAAAAATTACTAAGAAGTCTGCAACTTCACATGTACGGCCGAGAGTAGTAAAAGTAAACTATTTTTTATGAGCTATTGTATTTACAGGTGGTGAATTTGATTTTTAGTTGATTTTATAAAACGAGGCATCATCTACACCATTTTTGAAGTGGAATTGTGTTATTTTTGTGCTTTTTTGGAGGAACAAAAGGTCTTCAATTTGCAATATGGATTGATTTTTTCAAAGGAGGCATGAAGAAAACAATTTTTAAAGTGGAATTGTGCTAGTTTTCTACTTGTTTTGAGGAACACAAGAGGAAGAACTTTGTCCTAATAGGTATTCAACTTCCAATTTGGGTTGAATATTTTGAAGTATTTCACTATTAACATTCATTTGTGCTTGAGAATTTTATAATTATGGGAGATAAAGCTTGTAAAAAGAGAAGGAAGACATTGACTCCTCAAGAAGTTGAAGCAAATAGAGAGAAGGAGAGACAAAGACAAAGAGAAAGAAGAATGAGAATGAAATCAATGAATGATGGTGGAGCAACCAATTCCATAACTATTGAAGATGAAAACATTGAGGATACCATGGTTGTAGATGAAGCTAATTTGCAAGGAGTCAATTTGGAGAAGAATATGATTATACAAAAAAGTCCTACTATGTCTTCAAATCCCTCTTGGAATGCTATGGAAAATGTTTCAATATGCAATCCGTATACATCTTCAAATCCACATGTTAGTGAAATGGTAAATTTGTATGTAGAAGTTTTTACAAGATGTCGGACTTTAATGATGTTGGGACATCGACGATATCTCGAGAGATGAAAAATTTTATAGAATTTGCTGAAACAAAAAAGAAAATCTTGTTGCAAATGAAAATTAGAATGATCATTTTCTTGAAAATGAAAACAAAACCTTCAGATTTCGGCATGAAAACGGAAATGAAAAATGAAAATGCAGGATGAAAATAAAGATGAAAACGTAAATGCAATGAAGATGAAGATGAAAAATGAAGATGAAAATCCAGAATGTGATGTTGAATTTAATGAAAATACTTTTTAAAAATTGGAAGTGGTGTTACTAATCTCTTGGTCACTTGGAGGAAAATAAGAACACATGTGAATAGAATATACACCAAATTCTTTTATCGCAGGTAACCAGATTTCCAATGTCAAATCCACGATGCAATTGATGAGAATGCAAAAATGAGGAAAGTAATGAAAAGGTTAGGCTTTTATGTTAAACCAAAAAGAAAAGATGAATCATTAAAACAAGTTATGTCTACTGTTGCTAGTGTCATTCAATCTATTGGGAAAAATAGTTGATCTAAAGATAAAAACACAGCAAGAAGAGCTATAACAACTACTATAGTTAATAAAGCAACTTTGAGTAAAAGAATGGTAAGAAATATTAGTGAATTTTTAAAAATACATCCTAAAACATTACTAAGAGTGGTAAAAAGAAGAGAAAGTATAGAAAATAATCCTATCAATCAATGTTGGAGTTTTAGTGGATGACTACTGAGGTCCGATATAAAATTGAATGTTGAAATTAAATCTTTGATCTAAAAATATTGCAATGATAATACTAGGGTTTCATCTAATTCTAGAGATGTTTTAAAATTAATAGTGGGGTCCAAAGTTTGCGATCCTCACCCAAAACAACTATTAGATACAACACAAATTGAATTTTATAGAAAATTTTGTAGTGATTTAGTGTTACCTGGTAATATTAAAATAAGTCAAAAGTCTTTTGAAAAATGTAAACCCTAGTATGTAAAAATTAATAAGCAATGAATATCTTGTTGTAAAATACATGATCAATTTCGTTATTTTTATGATGTTTTTATATATATACGTTGTACCTTACATACTAAACTGATTATACAGGATTGTGGTATTGATATGCCACCTGAAGCAATAAGAGAGTTTATTTTAGGTTTGTTTTGTGAAAAACCTAATGATAAATTATTTTATTTAAGTTCTTTTATTTTTGGACAATGCATTAACTATGGAAATGTTTCATTTTTAAGAATTTGTTTGCATGAAAGTGTTGATCATGATTTTGGACAACAATTAGTAGATTTCAAAATATTTAAGAAAGTTCACTATTCTTTAAAAGATGAAAAAATAGGAAAGCGTTGTGATTTAGTTACAGAAAAAGTTAGTGTGCATGCATTTATGAGTGAATTTAAGAATAAAATTGTACCAAAATATGTCATGCACTTTGAACATGCTCGATGGCTTGATGGCCAATTTCACATATGTAGAAACACATTTCCAATTGGTACTATATTTTCAGTGGTTGATTTTGTGGAGAATTATACTCTCTCCCCACAAGAGGAAATTCAATCTCAATATTATAATTCAGTGCAAGTAGCTATGTTTGTCCATATTGTTTATAGACATGCAAATGATAGCACTGGGGATGATAGGAATTTTTTGAGGGAGTATCATTTGGTCGAGTTTTCCTATAACAATGGCTACCATAGTTTGATTGGCATGGCTCCATTTTAGACTTTGTATGGTCATCCTTGTCGTACCCCTCTGAGCTAGGATCAATTAGAGGACAAGGTTCTTCTTGGACCTGAGATGCTTCGTGAAATGGAGCAACAGGTGTCGCACATCCAAGAGCATCTGGTAGTAGCTCAAGATAGGTAGAAGAAGTATGCTAATGCCCACAGAGTTGATCAATAGTTTGCAGTTGGTGATCGAGTGTTTCTCAGAGTTCATCCTCAAAAGAGCCCTATTCGTTATGGAAAGGGTTCTAAGCTTGGGCCCTGTTTTGTGGCTCCGTTTGAGGTGTTAGAGTGTATTGGTTCTATTGCCTACTACCTAGCCTTGCCACCTAGTATGTCATAGATTCATGATGTTTTTCATGTATCTCTCCTTAGATCATATTCTCCTGATGTTACTCACATACTTGATTGTAATGCTCTACAGGTCGAGGA
>VDFB02260775.1:0-39160 GCA_007258455.2 Sequoia sempervirens | reverse complement strand
ATCTCCATACAACTTGTTTTTCACACACTCAATGCAGCCGCATTAGCTACTATGGTTGTTAGCAAAGTTCCTTATTATAGGTTGAATAAATAGAAAGAGTCGATGCCCCTCTTTTCATAAGTAGGATTACATGTTGCAGCTCAATTTTATATTCATATATATATATATATTGATTAAGAGCATTCAAATTTGAAATTTGATTCATCACCCTTTTTTCTTTTCATTATTTCTTTGTCCCATTCTATATTCAGTTTCCTAGATGTTTCGATATTGGTCATTAGGATAGTATGTTATATTTTATCTCCCCTCAAAATTTACATAGAGTTGTGTTTGGAGATCTTAATTAATTGGGTTGATCTGGTTGCCGCCCTTTACTTTGATAGAATCCCATCTCCAGTCTGGTGAAGTCCATATATCATATCTAGTCGTCAAATTGGGTTGTGTTAATTAACTGATGTTTCTTCTAAATCTTGTGTTTTTACCTATCCTGAAGATCTAATATGTGTAATTCTTAAATTAGCACTGAAGATTGTCATTGGTTATCCAAATTTATTCCTACTGACCGCTTCCCTCTTTATATCCACTTGAGTTACCACTACAACTAGAGGATATCAATTTATCCTACCTCTTATGCATTTGACCGATCCCTGTGCCATTTTTTCTTAGTTTCCAAGTATGCAAAAGGCATAGTGAATTGGTAGATTAGTCACACTTAAACTGAATACTCCATTGCAAGCATATATAAGAGTTTATCGAACTTCTTTTCTTGCCACCTGTAGAATGACAATGTACAGGTTCGGTGGTTGATGTGTCCCTTATTGTTAATTATTGCTATACAATTAATCTCAACTGGGATTATATCAAGTGAATCTTTTATATGATATTATCGCCACATTATTCTACGTCGTGATGGAGTGTGTAAAAAGAATGTTTTTTTTTTATCTTTAGTGGGGATTGTTTCTTCCTAAAGTACCGTTCAAGTGATAGGATGATGTTTAGTTTTCATTCAGTACATTGGTATTTGGAACAAGTCAAAATTCTATTATCAATGGTTGTCATGCAAATTTCCTTATGCGCTAGTGTGACTTATTCTTAAACTTAATATTTAACCCTTGTGTGTGGCGCGGTTCGTATAGATGTGCACACATTTACTCACTAGTTGTTTAGGTTGAGTCTAAGATGTTCGAATTTAAGAACTTCACACAAGATTTGAAATATAATTATAATTGTAGAATGTTTATATATATAAATATACATATGTACATCATTTTTATTCTATATAGATGCTCACTGTCACTAGTTTTTTAACCTGTATGTTAACATTCTTAACTGAGTCTTTTTAAATTAAATGCTATGGTGTATGAAATATATATAAATATTTATATATGTATGTGTTTGTTTATATGTTTAAATGGTTATATGATTCTTGATTAGTGTAAAAAATTATTGATTAATACATATTGAGGTATTTAGTTTTAAATAAACAATTTGTGTATGAGATTTAATATTTTGTGTAGAAAACAGTGTTATTCACATAACCCAATTGACACCACAACCTAGTTACATTTGATTGGATGTATAAATTGAATGAATGTTTTAATTTGGTTATGGTAGAGAGTTATGTTCAAATGGTTATGGTAAAGTGGAATGAAGAGGGAGGATTCCAGAGGTTGGGATGTTATGTTCTTGTGATGGGAAATAAATGTTATTTCGGTATGGGGAAGTTTGTATTTTGGATATAATAAATGGTGGTCATTCAATTTTGCACTTTTTTTTCCTTGTGATTATTTTGTGAGTTTTGGGAGCGAGATGGATAATACCTCGCTTTATGTATTCAGTTGTGTGCTATGTCATGCATGTGGCCTTGTTTTCTCCTTTTGTGGATTTTTGGTTGGAAGTAGGGAGTGGCTTCCAATGGGGGCCGATGCACAAAGGGGCACCTGGATAACCCATATGGAAGTTAATTAACAAGTGATAACATTAAAATTAACTAGGGGGAAATTGGTTAGTTCAAAAACATTAATCAAGATAAGTATGTACCCTGCTCAGCCTCAAGTGCTTGTTTAGGCTTGGGGTGAGATGGGAAGGCCTGGAATGGCATGATCGACTACTTCATCTCCACGAGAAGTAGGTTGATTCCGCTTAGTTGACATGAGGGGTCGGAGATCAGTAGAGGCTGCTAGGATAACCCAAGGTGGGGGGAGGGGCCTAGGAAGATCTACCTGGATAACCTATGTTCAACTAAGTGATGACACTTCCCCTATGACAACCATGAGTTTCATTACTTGTTGTTGATACTTGGTGTAGCTTTGTGCCTCTGGAAGTGTGTTCATGATGTTGACTGTCTTGTTGGTGTGTTTTCCTTGTGTTGTGAGTTTTTCTAGCTTGTGATACCCAGTCCTTGTCTTTTGATTGGTGGGGCCCTTTGTAACCTCCTAGCATGGGGGGTGAATCTTTAGATTCATGTGGTTGGGTGGAATGTGTAACATTTTCCATTGGGTTCCCCTTATGTTCGTAATGTGGCGATTCAACAATGTCTTTAGTATTGTATCTTTTCTTGGAGGTTGATCATTATACTTGTCATATTGTAACTTAATTATGTATCATGCATCATTGTAAAAACACTCCTTGATTGATACAAGGAAGTATCATTGTATAGATGTATATGTAGATTGAAATAATGTATCTCTTGTATGTAAGATATTTTGTAATCAATGACATTGTACTTGAAAAATGAAATGAAAGAAATTAGTTATTCTTTTATGTAAATTAATGGATGATTCACTTGGTTCTTTTGTTAATATGTAATGAGTTAATGACATGTTGGATGATGATTAGTGTTTAATGGTAAATAAGTTACTTGGTCTTGAAGTTTTTATATGGAAAATAAGTAACACAGTCATGCACCCTAGGGGACTTAGAGAAATAATTTAAGTTATATTATATTTCTTTGCACAACATTGCACTTAGAAGAAAAAAAATTATTCATTTTTTGTAGTATAATTTTTGTTCTTTAGGGTTCTTGGTGGGGCGTTGCACATGGTATTAGATCCCAAGTTTAAACATTGGGTTCTCTGGGTATATCAATTAGCCCATTAAGTTGTCTTGGATGTAAAGTTTGAAGTTTAAGTTTCCCTATGTTGACCTCATCCAATACCCTAAATTTTTCTATGTAGGATCATGCCTAAGAGACAAGGTAGAGGTCAAGGGTGAGGCAGAGGTTGTGGTGGTGGCCATGGGGCCAATCACCAAGATTCACCTCCACATATTTCTCATGAGTTAGATTGTGAGGAGCATTAGAGTTCTTAGAACAACTAGGGTGGTGTAGGACATAATGTGGGTTATCCTGGGATGGAGGGTGCTTAGTTACACCAATTACTTGAGGAGGTTCTTGCCAACTTGGTCCAAGGTAGGAAGGAGAGTAGTTAGTGATTTAGGAGAGAGAGATATCTCCCAAGAGGAGGGAGTTAGTTGTTGATCAGGATGTTGTTTTAGCTAGTCACATGAGGGACCTACTTCATGCACATCCTCCAATGTTTGATGGGTCAAGCAGTGGACTTGAGGCAAAGACCTGGCTTATCGATCTGAACTAATTTTTTGTGATGCACCCATATGGTAGTAATACAAAGGCTAGATGTGCCATTATGCATCTTCATGGATTTGCTTCCACATGGTGGCGTCTTGAGGAGCAGAAGCTCCACCTAGATATTGACTCAATGTCATGGGAGATGTTCCTTGAGTGGTTCAGAGCTCAATTTTTATCTTACCATTGGCGACAACAATGAGCAGACGAGTTTCATGAGCTTCGATAGTTGGCTATGTTAGTGGAACAATATGAGAAAAAATTCTATGAACTTAAGTAGTACGCTGGTATCAGAGATGATGAGGGCATGCTAGTACAACATTTTATCATGGGCTTAAATTCTTGCATCAGTGGTGGATTTTGGGTGTTCGAGCCGAAGACCATGGAGGTAGTTGTGGAAAAGGCTCAAATTGTTGAGGAGAATCTAGCTATGGCCTTAGGTGGATAGACGTTGGTTCAGATTGGTAGTGCACCTCTGACAAGGTTTAGTTCACATGGTGGTTAGTCATAGTTAGTAGGCCCATCTAGGAGTTAGTAGGCACCCTCTGAGGCTGGCCAACAACAACAGTAGCAGCAACAACCCTCATAGTCTAAACATAAGAATTCTCAATCTCGTCAGGATGATAGATCTTAGCCCAGGAGAGATAAAATTTGGCAATGAGCTCAACGTGATCATTACGAATAGCCAGCTTAGAGTTCTCAGTCTGTGATTAGTGGAGGTGGTTTTTCGTGATCTGGTGCATCTCCAGGTGATATAGGATTCGATAGTGGTACATGTTGTTTCGCGTGTGGAAAGTAGGGTCATATTGCTCATCAATATCCTCAGAAGGGCACTTCTAGATTTACTGAGAGACTGGTGGCTTCCAAGCTGACAATAGGTGACACAGGTAGATCACACAAGGTGTTTTCCGTGGTGGATAACCACTAGGATGAGCACCAGGGTGTAGTTGGAGGGGTGTTCGATATAGGACAATCATCATTATTTGGAAATTGTGCATGTCCTGCATCATCGAGAGTTGTCCCTCAAGGGGCGAGTCATGGTCCAGGTGTGGGCCCAGTGGGATCCTTGTGACGAGTTTTATGTCTCTTTGGGAGGATGTATCTTAGATGTGTGTGTGTCACCTATCTTTGGTTGCAGGCTTCCAGGAGTAAGTCTGGTCCTTGATGTAGTGCTTTTAGTTTGCTTATGTTGGACAACCTCTTAGATTTCCATTTAGACTATATGATGTGTTTGTTAGACCCTATGATACTATTGATGGAAATTATGACTATGTTGGATATTACTATTTAGTTGTGGTGATATTTTGATGTGTAGATGTTGAGACATGGTTGATGCTTAGCATAGTGATATTGGTGGCATTATGATGTTAATTTGATGATAATGTGGTATTTGATGTTTCTATTTATATCATGTTTAGTAGATTAGTTGATTGTTTGTTGTATATCATGGATATGATGATGTTATGAGTGGATAGATGTATGAGCTATTATGTTGTGATATTGTTGTTTTGTGATAGTTATGGGGACATTGTTGCATCACTCGCTTGCGAGTGCCCTGCGACTCTATGACTCCCCCATCATGGTGTGACTGGTTATTTTTATATGCACATGCTCGACACTTTGTTCTACTGCAGGCTACAGGTATGACTCCATTTTTTTATCAAGTCTAAGCGTGCCAGAGCCCAATGGAGTTGTTGTTCAGAGATTACACTAGGTCCCCCACTTCGAGCCATCATCCTTTTTGAGGACGAATCCTTGTTGTCACAAACCCGTCTGTAAGGTCAGTTCAAGTTGATTTGATTGATATTGTTGCCATTTGTCTTTTGTTTCGTATTATGGTTAAAATTATTTATTGATATCTTGATGTGCTTTTATATGTTTCATATTCTTACCTTCTGAATTCCAAGAGTAAGTTGGGTCCTAGGGGGGAGGATGTAATGCCCTCTACGTTTCATCCTGGTAGTGCTATAGTGTGTGGCTTGGTCCGTCTTTGTTGATATCATTTTGTCTTTTGTTTTGCAGTTTTTTTTGGTTATGCATGATTATTGAGTTGTGCTCATGATTGAACTATGTCCTTTTATTTCAATAAAATTGAAAATGTCAAATTAAAAGAATTTAATTAAGTAAAATAATGTGAAGTATTTATAATTATAATAAATTAAGATTTATTCTTTTAAAATGAAACATTTAAATAAAGAAATAATCAATAAATTATAAACTAATGGTATATGGTGTGCAAAGAGGGTTAAAAGTTAATTTGAAATGCACAATTAAATAAAAATTTGAAAGGGAGGAAATTGAAAATTAGTGGAGGAATCAAAATAGTTATGAGAGTTAATTAATTAGGAGTGGAGTTATCTTGAGAGGGGCAATTGGTTTTATTTCCCCCGAAAGAAAATAAACAGATTCTGGTTTTGTTTTTAGGATTTTTTCATGAAAAGCTTTGTGCCAAGGGTCTTCTTTTGGGAATTGGGCAAAGATAATTTGTGCAGAGGTTTTGAGCTAAGAAGAGTAGAATTAGTAGTTGAGGGATGGAAATTGTTTGGAACTAGAAACTTAATCTAGTATCTTTTCAGCTCAACCTTCTAAATAAATAAGGTTCCTTTCTGGGGAGACCTTCTTCTCTGTCTCGTTAAAAATGAATGAAAAATCTAGAAAACTGAATGTTTCATTTTCTTATTTTAGAGTTTTAAGAAAAGTCATGAATTTGAACTACTCTCTCTATATTTTCAATCAATCGTCGTATAACCTGTTTGGTTCAATTACTGAGGTTAATTTTAAAAGTAGTTATTTATCTTGGGAATGAACTATTTTCAATTTAGCCATTCGTAGGATAACTCTCAATTCATGATTATATTCTTGCACTGGAACCATATAAATGTTTTTTCTTTTCTTTTATGTTTCTTTGTTTCTCTATTTTTTTGGGGGTGTCACTTAATCCTTTCGATGTTACTATCCATCATATTGCATGGTTGCATTTTTGCTTAATCTTTGTTGAAACTGACCAATTATACTCCTTTACGGTTGCCTTGAACTATTGGAGCTATGGGAGTATTTTATTATATACGTGCATATCTCCATACAACTTGTTTTTCACACACTCAATCCAGTTGCATTAGCTACTGTGGTTGTTAGGAAATTTCCTTTTTACAATTTTTGGGAGATCCTGATTTTTGCTGAAATCACATATTTTTAGAAAATATAATGATTTAAGCCTTGAAATGTTCCATTTAAAGGATTCCAATTGAAGAGGGTTTGATCAAACCACCTTAGACCAAGCCCCCTTGGATAGAACCCCGCTAGCTTTAAACCATACCTACAATGGAGTCTCCTTTACCTATCAAAATGTTGATAAAAAAACCACGGTTACCTTTAGGGGGATCAAATGAATTCATTTTAAAAAAAAAAAAAGTATGTAGGTACTTATTATAAACACAAAAAGTAAAATTTTGAAATAAAATTTAATTTAATTATTATATTTATTTTTTATTTCTTGAATGTAGTTTTCACGAAATCAAGCTCCTTGTTCTACACATGTGGAAAAATAGCAGATTATAAAAAAAAAATTGAAAAATATGAGTGCACAAGATATTGAAGTCCTTGATCCAATAAAATAATAATAATTTCAATATATAAAAAAAGGTTATGCATTATACGGTTGGCCTATGTCTGAAATGTAATTCGTTTGACTTCAAAACTTGATTAAAAGAAAAATATTCAATAAAAACTATCTAACTAAGTGTAAGTAGTAGATATTAGAGTTAAAAATCTAAATTCAAAAAAAATAGAATTTTATCCTTCATGGAAAAAAAGTTATGCATTATATGGTGAGCACCACTTTTTAAAAATGTTGTTTTTTGAAAAAAAACTATTTTTTGAGGGAAATGGAAAAAGAAGTGCAATTTGATTCCAAAATTTTGAAAATATATTTAGAATCTAGGATAAGTACATGAAACTCTAGTTTTCATCATCTTCAAATTCACTCATGGTTTGCCCGCTATAGGTGCGGTGAGGAATTTAGTTAAAAAAATTATTTAAATTATCCGGTTGTGTAAAATTGTAAACCACTATTGTGGGATCACAAGTGAATAAATGAAAGGGGTAGCCCTCTTTCCTTAAAATTAGAGTTGTTTCAAAGATCTTAATTAATTGTGATGATGTCGGTTTGCTGCCCTTGCGATAGAATCCCATCTCGGTCTGGTGAAGTCAGGTATATCGTATTTGGTCATTGAATTGCCCTAGTTGTGTTAGTTAGCGATCAAAGTTATTAGATTTCCACAATCCATAAGAGTATGAATAGTTGTTTCTGGATTCGATTGTGTAAGCTTTTTTGAATCAACGTTTCGAATCACACTTTGTGATCCATCATCAGGATAGAGAGCTCAAGGATATGAAAATTTGTTGTAGACCTAACAGGTATAAAAAGAGATAGAAGAATGTTAGAGGGATAGGAGGCACAAGGCCCAAGGGATGGCAAGCTAGAAAAATAATAATATAGAAATTAAAAATAAAGGAGACAATTAACAATTAAAAGAACCAATGACCATATAAAGAAATGCAAACAAATGAGAAAGAAGAAAAACCAAAAACCAACTATATATTTTTATATTAATATATCTTTATTGGTGTCAAGATATATTAATAAAGACGGAGGATAAAAAATCAAACATGAAACAAAAGAGAAATTAAAAAAGATGGAAAATATTAATATAGTAAATATATTAATATTAAATGTTAATATTAAAATAATTTAATAGAGATGGGAAAAAATTGTAACAATAACGAAATTGATAAAGATGGAATATATTAATATAGTAAATATATTAATATTCAATATTAATATTAAAATAGTTTAATAAAGAAGAAGGATAAAAATCCTTAATAGTGTGACAATAAGGATATATTAATAACGAAGGAGGGTAAGAAACAAAATGAAAAATAAAGAAATTAATAAAGAAGGAAGGAAAATGATACTTTGAAAAGATTAAAGGTAGAAAATAATAAAAATAAAAATAAAAAAGGGGGGTTAACACAAAAAAGAGCCGAGCAAGAGAAGAAGAATAATAAGAGCACCCCAGAAAATAACTAAAAATAAGAGAGAACAAAGAGAAGGGAAACCACACATCAATCATTAAAAAAGAAGAAAAGAAATAAGATGAAAATGAAATAAAAATTAAGAGACAAAATAAAATAAATTTTTAATCTTTGCACTTATAATATAAAAGAAATTTGAGGTATTAAATACAATAATCTATGAAGTCTATTGCTATATTCAATATACTAATATATTACTATATTAATATATTTAATAAACAAATAACTTGATATATTCAATATATTCAAGAAATTGATAAACCCAAAAGTAACAAAAAAGGAAATCAAATACATTCAAATATTTAAATACATTAATGTGTTTAAATGTATTACTATATTTAAGTATGCTAAGTATATTGATTAATAATTTACAAAGTAAAAAATATTAATTAATATTTAAATATTTTGATCTTTATTAATATATTTTTTAATTAATATTTATGTATGTTACATAAATATATTTAAAGATTTAAATATTTTAATATATTTAACTATATGAATATATTTGTACAAATTAAAAATATAAATAATATTTAAGTATATTAAATATATTAATATATTTAATTAAATTAAATATGTTAATATATTTACATAATTTAAATATCTTGATATATTTTAATTAATATTAATCTAATACATTTAAATATATTAATATATTAAGATATTTAAATATTAAGCAATGTTAATATATAATATGTTTTAATATATTTTAAATATATATGAATACATTTTGCACCAATTAAAAAATATTAATTTAAGTGAATTAAATATATTAATATGGTTAAGTGTATTAAATATATTAATATACTTAAGTGTATTAGATGTATTAATATATTTAAATAATTTAGATATGTTAATATATAAAATAGTTTAAATATCTTAATATATTCAAATAATTTAACATATTTAAGATATTTAAATTATATGATTAACATATATTGATTTCCCTAATATATATAATTATGTTAATATATTTGATATTTAAGATATTTAAAATATTTAATAATTTAACATATTTTATTTCCTAAGTATATTGACATGATTTAAATATGTTAAATTAATATATTAATATGTTAAGTACAACAATATATTGAAATATATTAAAATTATTTGTGTTATATTAATGATTAAATAAATTAAATGTAACAAAGTATTGAATAAATTAAAATATTAAACAAATAAATTAATTAATAAGAATATTTAATAGATTAATATACTAGAAATGACGATGTATTCATATAGGATAAATAATATTTAATAGATTAATATATTAGAAATGACGATGTATTAATATAGGATAAATAATATCGAACAAAAGCGAAGAACACTAACCAAGGAAGAAGACCTTAAGAACCACAAAAAGAGGAGAACAAGGCAAGTGACCACAACCCTAAAAGAAGGGACAAAAATAAGAGAGCCGAGAGGGAGGGGTGACAGGACAAGAAAGATAGGGGAGAGGGGAGGGGAACAAGATGGAGCTCAAGGAGTCAGATGGGGGCTCAAGAGCAAAGGCAGAGATATGGGGCCCGAAGGAGGGGAAAAAAAGAGGGATGGGGGACACGGGGGGAGGGGGGGGAGTGACCGAGAGGGAAAGGGGGTCAAGATCAAGGGGGATGGAGGTTTTTAAGGAAAGACAAAAGAGGCTTCCAAGAGAGACTTAAACTCCACCCTTCATCGTGATTAATGTTGTTGGGGTGATTGATGATTTGAATGGCTTCTTTGAGCTTCCTCTTGCAGAAATTATCTTCAATAAACAAGATTTGAGTGTTTTCTAAACAAATATGGTGTTTGGTTGAAGAGGAGTGCTCGGCTAGGGCTTATTTTAAAACACGTTCATGATTGATGTTAGCACCATGCTCTCTGATTCTTGTATTGAATGAGCGACCCGTTTCACCAATATAGGGAGTGCCACAAGAGAAAACCACTTTGTAGACTCTAGAGTTTTGATATATGTTTTTAGGGTCTTTGAGAGGCGGGATGTAGTTTCTTGGCATAGTAAAGGGCTTGAAAGCACATCGAAGGCCTTTTTTAAGAAGGATTTTTGAGATTTTATGGGAAATGCCTTCCACAAAGGGTAAGGAGGCACTAGGGATACAGATAGGTTGTGAAGAGGGGTTGGATTTGGAAGAGATAGAAGAGAAGAAAAAATGTTTGGAATGGTTGAGGGCTCTGGAGATTTTTTTATTGGTATAACCATTTAGCCTAAAAACCAGGTGAAGATGCTCCAACTCTTGGGTTAAGTTTTCTTCAATCCATATACGATAGGCTCTTGTGGCAAGAGTTTTCAAAATTCCAAATTTTTGACTGGGATGATGATGGGAAGTGGAGTGGAGGTATAAGTCAGTGTGGGTTGATTTGCGGAAAATCTGACGACCAAGGGAGCCATTAGGTTTTTTGAGGATTGATACGTCAGGAAAAGGTAGATGGTTATTGGATTCAAGCTCCTTCGTGAGAGAAATGGATGGAGCAAGGTTGTTGAGGTGAGAATGAAATTCTTCTAATTTGTCAAGGCCATGGGGCCAACAAACATTGGTGTCATCGACATATCACTTCCACCATCTTGGCTTGAGGGGGAAGGACCTAAGGGCAATTTATTCAAAATGTTCCATGTATAGGTTGGCAATGATGGGGGAGAGATGGGAGCCCATGGCAACACCATCAACCTGTTCATAAATGACATCTTGGAAAGAGAAGAAAGTGGATCTTAGGCATAATTCCACCAAGGTGGCGATCTCAACATTAACTTTTTGCTTAATGATCTCGATAGCATCGGGAATCGGAAATTTGGTGAAGAGGGAGGTGACATCAAAACTCACCAAGATGTCGTTACTTTCTAATTTGATGTCACAGATAAATTGAACGAAGTGGAAAGAGTCTCTGATGAAGGAGTCAGATTTTCCCATGAGAGGAGAGATTAATTTGGCCAAGAAGGAATCCAAATTGTAAGTAGGAGAACCTATGGTGTCCATAATGGGTCTTAAAGGAATGCCGACTTTGTGAATTTTTGGGACCCCATATATATGAGGGGTCACCTCTTTAGAAGGTAAGATATGTTTCTTGGTTGCATCATTGAAGGAGGAGTGGGAAACAAGGGATTTGACTTTTTTGACAATTTTGGAGCAAGGATTCTAAGAAACAACTTTATAACTGTTGACATCAGAGAGAAGGTCAAGCATTTTGGAGATGTAGTCTAGTTTGTTCATGATAATGGTGGCATTTCCTTTGTACGCTTTAGCAATGATTAGATCATTATTTTCCATTAAATTATTAAAAGCAACAAACTTCGCTTTTGGGATGTTGCCATTCGAAGGATTGGCACGTCTAAGGGCCACTACACAATCCTGTATAACCTCTTCAGCAATGTCCATTGGGATGTTCTGGACAACATTCACAATTTCAATGAGAAACTCGACATGAGGAATACAACGAGGAGCCAAGGCAAAGTTGAGCCCTCTTTTTAGGAAATTAAATGCAAGAGGGTCTAAGGTGGCACTGGATAAATTAACCACCAACTTACTTTCCCAGTCATGCACCACCAATGGGTTAGAGGGGGACGGTGGCTGTACCGTGTGGCTAGGTATTGTAGTTGCTCCCCGAGATGACCGGTGAGGCCCAAGCTAGAAAGAAAAGGTGGCAATGTTGATGGGTGAGGAGGGGGTCCCTAGCGAGCCTGCCACAACATTTGAATTGTGATTAGGGAGACCCATCATGTTGAAAGGTACAACAATCGCTGAGGGAGGCTCGTGGTGCTTGGGGGTAGGTTGAGGAATAGAACCAATGATGACATCACAATCTAGACGCTAGTTTAAAGAGGGAGAGGTTCGAGGAGAATGAAGATTGAAAGAAACATAATCAAAGCTATTAATGTAATTTATAGAATGAAGCCCAGGCTAGAAAGAGAAGGTGGCGGCACTGGTGGGTGAGGAGGAGGTCCCCGGTGAGCCTGCCACAACATTTGCATTAGGATCAGGGAGACCCATCATGTCGAAAGGTACAACAGCAGTTGAGGGAGGCTCGTGGCACTTGGGGGCAAGTTGAGGAACAGAGCCAATGATGGCATCACAATCTAGATGTTGGTTTAAGGAGGGAGAGGTTTGAGGAGAACAAATATTGAAAGAAATGTAATCAGAGCTATTAATGCAATTTACAGTAAATTGCATTAATAGCTCTAATTGTGTTTCTTTCAATCTGTGTTCTCCTCAAGCCTCTCCCTCCTTAAACCAATGTCTAGATTGTGATGTCATCATTGGCTCTGTTCCTCAACCTGCCCCCAAGTTCCACGAGCCTCCCTCAACTACTGTTGTACCTTTCGACATGATGGGTCTCCCTGATCCCAATGCAAATGTTGTGGCAGGCTGGCCAGGGACCTCCTCCTCACCCACCAGTGCCGCCACCTTCTCTTTCTAGCTTGGGTTTCATTCTATAAATTACATTAATAGCTCTAATTGCGTTTCTTTCAATCTTCGTTCTCCTCGAACCTCTCCCTCTTTAAACCAGCGTCCAAATTGTGATGTGGTCATTGGCTCTATTCCTCAACCTACCCCCAAGCGCCATGAGCCTCCCTCAGTTGTTGTTGTAGCTTTCGACATGATGGGTCTCCCTGATCACAATGCAAATGTTGTGGCAGGCTCACCAGGAACCCCCTCCTCACCCACTAGTGCTTCCACCTTTTCTTTCCAGCCTGGGCCTCACCGGTCATCTCAGGGAGCAACTACAATACCTAGCCACACAGTACGGCCACCATCCCCCTCTAACCCATTGGTGGTGAGTGACTGGGAGAGTAAGTTGGTGGTTAATTTATCCAGTGCCACCTTAGACCCTCTTGCCTTTAATTTCCTGAAAAGAGGGCTCAACTTTGCCTTGGCTCCTCGTCATATTCCTCATGTCGAGTTTCTCATTGAAATTGAGAATGTTGTCTGGGACCTCCCAATGGACATTGCCGAAGAGGTTAGACAGGATTGTGTAGTGGCCCTTAGATGTGCTAAGCCTTTGAGTGGCAACATCCAATAAGTCGAGTTTGTTGCTTTCAATAGTTTAATGGAAAATGATGATCTAATCATTGTTAAAGCGGACAAAGGAAATGCCACCATTATCATGAAAAAACCAGACTACATCTCCAAAATGCTTGACCTTCTCCCCAACATCAACAATTATAAAGTTGTTTCTCAGAATCCTTGCTCCAAAATTGTCAAAAAAGTCAAATCCCTTGTTTCCCGCTCCTCCTTTGATGATGCGACCAAGAAGCATCTGTTACCTTCTAAAGAGGTGACCCCTCGTATATATGGGGTCCCAAAAATTCACAAAGTCGACGTTCCTTTAAGACCCATTATGGACACCATAGGTTCTCCTACTTACAAGTTGGCCTCCTTCTTGGCCAAATTAATCTCTCCTCTCATGGGAAAATCTAACTCCTTCATCAAAGACTCTTTCCACTTCGTTCAATTTATATGTGACATCAAATTAGAAAGTAACGACATCTTGGTGAGTTTTGATGTCACCTCCCTCTTCACCAAAGTTTTGATTCCCGATGCTATCGAGATCATTAAGCAAAAAGTTAATGTTGAGATCACCACCTTGGTGGAATTATGCCTAAGATCCACTTTCTTCTCTTTCCAAGATGTCATTTATGAACAGGTTGATGGTGTTGCCATGGGCTCCCATCTCTCCCCCATCATTGCCAACCTATACATGGAACATTTTGAAGAAATTGCCCTTAGGTCCTTCCCCCTCAAGCCAAGATGGTGGAAGCGATATGTCGATGACACCAATGTTTATTGGCCCCATGGCCTTGAAAAATTAGAAGAATTTCATGCTCACCTCAACAACCTTGCTCCGTCCATCTCTTTCATGAAAGAGCTTGAATCCAATAACCATCTACCTTTTCCTGACGTATCAATCCTCAAAAAACCTAATGGCTCCCTTGGTCGTCGTGTTTTCTGCAAATCAACCCACACTGACTTATACCTCCACTCCACTTCCCATCATCATCCCAGCCAAAAATTTGGAATTTTGAAAACTCTTACCACAAGAGCCTATCGTATCTGCGATGAAGAAAACTTAACCTAAGAGTTGGAGCATCTTCGCCTAGTTTTCAGGCTAAATGGTTATACCAATAAACAAATCTCTAGAGCCCTCAACCATTCCAAACGTTGTTTCTTCTCTTCTATCTCTTCCAAATCCAACCCATCTTCACAACCTATCTGTATCCCTAGTGCCTCCTTACCCTTTGTGGAAGGAATTTCCCACAAAATTTCAAAAATCCTTCTTAAAAAAGGCCTTCGATGTGCTTTCTAGCCCTTTAGTATGCTAAGAAACTACATCCCGCCTCTCAAAGACCCTAAAAACATATATCAAAACTTTAGAGTCTACAAAGTGGTTTGCTCTTATGGCACTCCCTATATTGGTGAAACGGGTCGCTCATTCAATACAAGAATCAGAGAGCATGGTGCTGACATCAATCATGAACATGTTTTAAAATCAGCCCTAGCCAAGCACTCCTTTTCAACCAAACACCATATTTGTTTAGAAAACACTCAAATCTTGTTTATTGAAGATAATTTCTGCAAGAGGAAGCTCAAAGAAACCATTCAAATCATCAATCACCCCAAGAACCTTAATCACGATGAAGGGTGGAGTTTATGTCTCTCTTGGAAGCCTCTTTTGTCTTTCTTTAAAAACCTCCATCCCCCTTGATCGTGACCCCCCTTTCCCTCCCTGTCGCTTTCCTCGCCCCCCTCCTCCCCCCTTGTCCCCCATCCCTCTTTTTCCCCCTCCTTTTTGGGGCTCGTCTCTTGCCTTTGTTTGGTTTTTTCCCATCTTTGTCCCTTTGTTTTTTTTCCCTCTTGTTCCCCTCCCCTCTCCCCTATCTTTCTTGTCCTGTCACCCCTCCCTCTCAACTCTCTTATTTTCATCCCTTCTTTTAGGGTTGTGGTCACTTGCCTTTTTCTCCTCTTTTTGTGGTTCTTAAGGTCTTCTTCCTTGGTTAGTGTTCTTCACTTTGTTTGATATTATTTATCCTATATTAATACATCTTCATTTCTAATATATTAATCTATTAAATATTATTTATCCTATATGAATATATCGTCATTTCTAGTATATTAATCTATTAAATATTCTTATTAATTAATTTATTTGTTTAATATTTTAGTTTATTCAATACTTTGTTACATTTAATTTATTTAATCATTAATATAACACAAATAATTTTAATATATTTCAATATATTGTTGTACTTAACATATTAATATATTAATTTAACATATTTAAATTATGTCAATATACTTAAGAAATAAAATATGTTAAATTATTAAATATATTAAATATCTTAAATATCTTAAATATCTTAAATATCAAATATATTAACATAATTATATATATTAGGGAAATCAATATATCTTAATCAGATAATTTAAATATCTCAAATATGTTAAATTATTTGAATGTATTAAGATATTTAAACTATTTAATATACTAACATATGTAAATTATTTAAATATATTAATACATCTAAAACACTTAAATATATTAATATATTTAATACACTTAAACATATTAATATATTTAATACACTTAAACATATTAATACATTTAATACACTTAAATATATTAATATGTTTTAATTGGTGCAAAATATATTCATATATAGTTAAAATATATTAAAACATATTATATATTAACATTGCTTAATATTTAAATATCTTAATATATTAATATATTTAAATGTATTAGATTAACATTAATTAAAATATATCAAGATATTTAAATTATGTAAATATATTAACATATTTAATTTAATTAAATATATTAACATATTTAATTTAATTAAATATATTAACATATTTAATTTAATTAAATTTATTAACATATTTAATTTAATTAAATATATTAATATATTTAATATACTTAAATATTATTTATATTTTTAATTTGTACAAATATATTCATATATTTAAATATATTAAAATATTTAAATCTTTAAATATATTTATGTAACATACTTAAATATTAATTAAAAAATATATTAATAAAGATCAAAATATTTAAATATTAATTAATATTTTTTACTTTGTAAATTATTAATCAATATACTTAGCATACTTAAATATAGTAATACATTTAAACACATTAATGTATTTAAATATTTGAATGTATTTGATTTCATTTTTTGTTACTTTTGGGTTTATCAATTTCTTGAATATATTGAATATATCAAGTTATTTGTTTATTAAATATATTAATATAGTAATATATTAGTATATTGAATATAGCAATAGACTTCATAGACTATTGTATTTAATACCTCTATTTTCTTTTATATTATAAGTGCAAAGATTAAAAATATATTTTATTCTATCTCTTAATTTTTATTTCATTTCCGTCTTATTTCTTTTCCTCTTTTTTAATGATTGATGTGTGGTTTCCCTTGTCTTTGTTCTCTCTTATTTTTAGTTATTTTTTGGGGTGCTCTTATTATTCTTCTTCTCTTGCTCGGCTCTTTTTTGTGTTCACCCCCCTTTTTTATTTATTTTATTTTATTCTTATTATTTTCTACCTTTAATCTTTTCAAAGTATCATTTTTCCTTCCTTCATTATTAATTTCTTTATTTTTCATTTTGTTTCTTACCCTCCTTCATTATTAATATATCTTTATTGTCACACTATTATTGATTTTTATCCTTCTTCTTTATTAAACTATTTTAATATTAATATTGAATATTAATATATTTACTATATTAATATAGTCCATCTTTATCAATTTTGTTATTATCACAATTTTTTCCCATCTCTATTAAATTATTTTAATATTAACATTTAATATTAATATTCTTACTATATTAATATTTTCCATCTTTTTTAATTTCTCTTTTGTTTCATGTTTGATTTTTTATCCTCCATCTTTATTAATATATCTTGACACCAACAAAGATATATTAATATAAAAATATATAGTTGGTTTTTGTTTTTTGTCTTTCTCATTTGTTTGCATTTCTTTGTATGGTCATTGGTTCTTTTAATTGTCAATTGTATCCTTTATTTTTAATTTCTATATTATTATTTTTCTAGCTTGCCATCCCTTGGGCCTTGTGCCTCCTATCCCTCTAACATTCTTCTGCCTCTTTTTATACCTATTAGGTCTGCAACAAATTTTCATAACCTTGAGCTCTCTATCTTGATGATGGATCATGGAGTGTGATTCGAAACGTTGATTCAAAAAAGCTTACACAATCGAATCTAGAAACAACTATTCATACTCTTATGGATTGTGGAAATCTAATAACTTTGACTAAAATTCTAGTCAAAGTCAATCACAAGGCCAAAGGTATGTCAAATCTCAAGTGCAATGTCATGTTACTACAAAATATATAGGCATTACTCAAATGAATGTAGAAAGAAACAATATGATTCTAGGAAATAAAATGCAAATTTTATGAGAGAAAACAAAAACTAGGGTAGTATGCTCTTATTGTGCAATGTTGCACAAGAGAATCAAATGCATGTATGGTTTCTAGACTCAAGTTGATGCAATCATATAATAGGGAACATAGATATGCTATCCAATTTGGATGAAATTGTAAAATTAGGTGTCGCATGGGGAAATGATAACAAAGAGTTAATTATAGGCAAGGGAAGAATCAATATTCTAACCAAAAAGGGGGAGATTTTTTTTATTTCTGATGTCTATTTTATTTTTGGCTTAAAACATAATTTGATGAGAATTTGACAACTCATTCAAAAGGGATATAGAGTATTATTTTAAAACAAAGAATACATAATTTTAGATAAATTTCCAAGTAATCAACTTATTACAAAATTCCAAATGACTAACAATAGAATGTTTCCCCTAACGATAAAACTAGATTTGAAGGAAAAAATTGTTCAAGCACACCCATGAATGAACCCATGAGTGGATGAAGATAAATCTACAAGATTCACTCAAGCATTTTTTTTGGAAAAAAAAGAAGATGAGAATTGGTTATGGCATCTACAATTTAGACTCCTAAACTTTGGAGCTTAAAACCTACTACATAGAAAAAGCATGGTAAAAAGTTTTCCACTTATAGAAAAAACCAAAAATAGTATGTGAAGGGTGAATTTTAGGTAAGTGAAATAGAGAATAATTTTCAATAGGTAAGTCAATTAGGGAAAAGGAACCATTAGAGATTGTCCATTCAGATTTGTGTGGACCAATGCAAACACCTTCAATTGGTGGAAGATCTTATTTATTCATTGATGACTACACAAGAAAAATATGGGTCTAGTTTCTAAGACATAAGAATGAAGTATTTGAGTTGAATTTTCAAATTAAAGCTCATGTTGAGAAGCAAAGTGGACACTATATCAAAGCATTGAGAATGGATAGAAGTAGTGAATACAACTCAAATGACTTCTTAGGGTATTGTAAGGATCATGAAACTCACAAGCAATTCATTGCTAGGTATACACCTCAAAAAAATGGTGTACCTAAGAGGAAAAATAGAATAAGTGTAGAAATGGCTAAGATCATGTTAAAAATAAAATAAAATTTGTCAAATAAATATTGGACTGAAGTTGTAGTATGTCCAACCAAAAGGGTAAAGAATAAGATGCCAAAAGAACCATTAAGTGGAAAAAAAAATATGTTACTCATATGAGAGTGTTTGGATGTGTGGCATATGCACATGACTTGGATGAATTGAGAATAAATTAGATAGCAAAAAAGAAAAATGCATATTTGTGGGATACATTGATGAATCAAAATTTTATAGCTTGTACAATCCAATAACCAAAAGGGTTATAATTAGAAGAGATGTGGAGTTCATAGAAGATAAAACATGAGATGGAATTTTGGAGAAAATAGTAAATGTAGTAGCAAGTTTATGATAAGAGGCTAAAGAAGAATTTATACTAGCTTCCTTAGTGTCTACTTCTACTCCAATTCAATCTCAACAAAGTGGTCCTCAAGTGACACTTTCAACAAGTACAAGGAATACCCCACACATTCAAGCAAACATTCCTTCAAGTGAATAAAAAACACTATCAGTTATAGAAATTCTTGGTGTGAGGTCATGAAGTCCACATTCTACAAGTTCTTCTTTGAGTGAAATGTCAAATCCAACATTGACAAGATTAAGGAATAAAAAATTTAGAAGTATGAGAGATATTTATAACCAAAATGAAAATAAGAATAGTGTTGGTTTGAATTTTATTTTTGCTTTATATTCATGCATAGATGATCCAATTAATTTTGAAGATGCGATTAAAGATGAAAAATGGGTATATGCAATGCATGAAGAAATATAAGTTATAAAAAATAATAATACATGGGAGCTAGTGAGAGTTCTACAAGGAAAAAAATTCATAGGAGTAAGTGAGCCTATAAAACCAAAAGCAATGCAAAAAGAAGAATTGAAAGACATAAAACAAGGCTATTTATTAAGGGATAGAAATAACAGTCTATGAAAGACTATGATGAAATGCATACTCCAATAGCAAGAAAGGAACTATGAGGGAAGCCTTAGCAATTATAGCCCAACACAAGTGAAAGGTATATCAAATCGATGTGAAGTTAGCCTTCTTAAATAGAGTATTGAAAGAGGAAGTGTATGTGAAACAACCACTTGGATATGAGGCTCTAGGTAAAGGAGACAAAGTGTATAGGCTAAAGAAATTCCTATTATGGATTGACACAAACACCATAGGCATGGTATAACATAGTAAACTCAGATTTGTTGAGCAATGAATTTAACCAGTCATGGTGAGCTCACTCTCTACATCAACACAAGTGATGGTAATATTTTAGTTATTTTCTTCTATGTAGATAACTTAATTTTTATGGTTAATGATAACATTCTCATTAGTGATTTCAAAGAGGACATGGAAGATGAATTTGAAATGAAAGATTTTGGATTGTTATGGTATTTTCTAGGCATAGAAGTGAAGCAAATAAAATATAAGATTTTTATTTTTCAATCAAAGTATGTAACATAGATTTTGAAGAGGTATAAAGTGCAAAAAAACATGCCTACACCAACAAAGTATGTAACATATATTTTCAAGAGGTATAAAGTGCAAAAAAAAAAAACTGCACCAACACCAATAACCATAGGTATGAAATTTAGAAAGATTGCAGCAACAATATGGATCCAACCGTATTAAAAAAGAATGGTTGAAAGTTTGATGTATTTGAATGCAAATAAACATGATATAACATATACAATGAGTTTGATTTCTAGATTCATGGAGACTCTAAGGGAGACACGTTTTAGAAAGCAAGAAAAAATAATTTTGAGGCATGTTATTGGATCAAAGTGATATGGTATTTTGTATACTACAAAAAATGGGTTTAGGCTAGTTCATACATAGATATTGATTGTTAAAGAAGTGTAGATGACAGGAAACACAATTTAGGATAAGTATTTCATTTGGGTTTGAGAGTCATTTCATGGGCTTTCAAGAAATAACATATTGTTTCTCTTTTCACAATTGAAGCTGAATATGTTGCAACAAAAGGAACAAATTTTTATGCAATTTGGATGAGAAGAATACTAAGAGACTTAAGGCATGAACAAGAAGAAGCGACTAAGATCTATTGTGACAATAACTCCACAATAACACTATTCAAAATATTTAATTTTTCATAAAAGAAGTAAACATATTGACTTGTTTCTTATGAGAGTTTGCTATCTGTAGTGTCCATTTTTGTTCTCTCTTGCTACGTGCTATGTAGTTTAAGCTAATAGCTTTACTTCATATCTTTTTTGTGAGAAAAATTTTGTGCGTATGTTTAGTCTTTTGGCTGCAAAGTGTTATGGGTTAAGCTAAGAAGGAACCTATAACATTTGGAGACTTGGGTGCAGGTATAGAGGTTCGATTTGCATCATTTTTGGTATCAAAGTAAACCATGATGGCCCAGAGAGGAGATTGTGTGAATTGGGGAAGAAGGGTAGGTGGAATATAGGCCCTCAAAGAAACACTGGTGAAGTGTTTAGAAGGCTAGAGGCCCTTGAGACTAGATTACAATTGGACGAGTCTGAAGAGGAACTAGAAAACTTGGTAAATGTTGTTAGGGATTTAGACCCTATAAAGAGGTTTATTGAAGCATTGACTAAAAAAAGTTCCAAATTAAAGGTGGACATTTCAGATTTTAAAGGTGAGCTCAACCTTGATATATTCCTAGACTAGATCCAAGAGTTGGAGAAGTACTTTGACATGGAGGATATTGATGAGGATGATCCAAAAAGAGTGAAAATCATTGCATCAAAGTTGAAGTTGCATGCAGCCCTGTGGTGGGAGAACGTGTAGATTTTGAGAAGAAAAGAAGGAAAAAATAAGATTAGGGTTTGGCTTACAATGTTGAAATATTTGAGATCTTGGTTTTTCCCTTCGATTACCAAAAACAATTGTTTAAAGAATTTCATAATGTAAAAAAAAAAAAGGATTGGCCATTACATGCTTATACTAAATAGTTCACAAGGCTTCAAATTCAAACAAATATACAAGAAAGTGAAGGGCAGATAACAGCTAGGTATGTTAATGGACTAAAATTTCAACTTCAAGATGAATTCACATTGTTGAAATTACTTACGATGGATGAAGCTTATGAATATGCATTAAAGGCAGAGGAGAAACGAAACTGGAAAAAAAAATAGCGAGTAAAAGGGATGATAGCAAACAAAATAGAGAGAAAGAGGTTTTGCTGGAAACTCCCATAAGTGAAGAGTCAAAAGAAGGAAAGAATGTAAAGATCGACTTCAAAGGAAAAGGAGGCTTTAGAGGTAGAGGTCGTGGACAACTACATTCTGGAGGGTGGAATTCCATGAAGAGTTTTATTTCTGATGGAGCCCATAAGGCTATAGATTGTCCTCATAACCCCAAAAGGGTTATGGTAGCCCAAGAGGAAGAACCTTGTATAGATGAAGCTAAAGTTGAGTCGGGAGAGAACTTGATATTGAGAAGAACTTGGATATCTAGAGACAAAGGAACCCCTAAAGTTGATTGGAAGAGGAAGAACATCTTGTGAATCAAATACAAATCTAAGGACAAGGTATGTAAGGTGATCATAGATGGTGGATCTACTGATAATCAGGTGAGTATAGAAATGGTTAACAAACTACAACTTGCTTGTATTCCAAAATCTAATCCCTATAAGATTTCTTGGTTAAAAAAAGATCATAGTGTACTTGTGGATAAATCTTGCCTTGTTGCCTTCAAAATTAGTCCATGTGTGGATGAAGTGCTTTGTGATGTGGTATAGATGGATGCATTCGATTTGTTGTTGGGTAGACCTTGGCAATATGATCAGAATGTAATCCATCGAGGTAGAGAGAACACCTATGAGGTCCAACATGAAAGAAGGAAAACACTCTTAAAACCATGGAAAGAGAAAGGAGCATCTGAAGTGGCAACTTTGTCTCTTCTAGTAGAAGCCAAGTTCGAACTTGAAGAAAAAAACAAAATTCTAGCTCCACTAAGAAGAGAGTTGGAGGAAACTCTAGGAGAAAAAGAGGAAAATGATTTGAAGAATGAGATCCAACCAAAATTTGATGTAGAGCTGCAACAAGATTCAACTAACAAGATTACATGTGCATCTCGAGAAATCGGGGTTAAAGTTTCAGTTGACTGTGACCTTCATTCTCAAAGGGATAGTGAGTTGTGGGAGTATAAGCACAATCATCATAGATCTTCCAAGAATGCGATTCAAAGTTTAGTCCATAGCAATTGCCTTATCCAATCTAAGAGGAATGATGTGAAAGGTGATTGGAGCAAGGGAGAGAGTTTAAAGTCGATTAGTGATTGTTGTAGTGATTATTTCACTGGGTTTGCTTTGGGGACATTTCTAAGCTTTATCCATCCAAATGAATGGTGGAATTAGCATTGGGCTCCTGTTCCTAAAAAACATGGGATGGAAGCTTGGATGATAGCTCAGATTATGTCAAGGAATCCCAAGAGAATACTTTGAAGACCAAACCACTTGTGGTAATGCAAACTGATTTTTCTGAACAAGGAGATTCAAACCTTCTTAAAGGCAAGGAAGATGATGTAACCGTCAAATCTTATCATGACTGTCAAATGTGTAATAGTTAATCAGTTACTTTCTAATTTTTCCTATTCATGCGTTTCTAATTTTGGGGTGGCGACTGTCTGTCCGGGTGTGAGAAATAATTTTGCTTGGCTATCTAAATCAACACAACAAATTATTAGTCAATTTAACCAAAAACAATAATCAAACTCCTTATGAAGTTCTTAATCACATTAAAACAAGGAAACATGAAGAAAAGCATTACAAAGAAATCATAAGCATGTAAACCTATCCAAAATGGATTAAACCAGCACTTCATAAGTGGATTGGTGCTTCTTTGATGTGGAAAGAAGCCCTTTCCCAACCCTTGATAATTCCAATGATGAGGATGTAATGGACAAAATCAGTTCCCAATTGAAGAGAGTGACTTTGCATTAGCTTTGTAGATGTTTTGATGAAGAATCGACCCCTTATTTATAGATTTTTAAATTGGAAGAATGCTCATAAGAGAGCAATGTGGGATAAAGATTGGACAAATGATATGAGGCCACTTGTCACATTATGATAGGTTGAGGAATGTGCAAGTTTTGGCCTATGTGCCAAAGAGAGGGAGATTCAAATTTGAATTTTTGAAATAAATGTTGAGTGGGGGACATGAAGTAGAGAAGTTATTGCAATATTGGAAGGGACAAGTCAACTTGTCTTCATTTTCAAACTTGAGGGAATATTCCAAAAATGTGCTTTGTTGAGGGAAAATGATGAATTTATAAATGGATTTAAATGATTTATTGGTGCAAGTGGGAAAAGGTAGAGGATGTGATGGGTGGTTAGATTAGGTTAATTTGGATTAGGTTATCTTAAATGATGATTAGGGGTTTTGACCCATTTCACTTAAATATTTTGATTTATTTAAATCAAAAGGGATGGAAAGTGATTTCAGATTTAATTAAATAAATGCTTGATTTATTTAATCAACGAGGGTGATGTCAGGATCAAATTTGATTTATTTAATATAAGTTGGTGACTTTAGGAGATTGGTAAATAAACTTGATTTATTTGATGAATGGATGAATATGACCTAATCAAATACATGATGCTAATTTTGCATATCTAAATTTTTTCCCTATTTGAAGCAATGTACTTGTTGCGTTGGTTCAAAGAATAAACTTGCCATGATCGAAATTCAAAAATTTTCTAAGTTTTTTGGTTGCCCTAGCGGAAAGAAGTACACTAGTACATTGCCCCCTCGAGAGATCGAGCAAAAAGATTCTATTTGAAAGTTGATCTCATGATAAGGAGGTTCAAACTGGATGGTTATGGATGATGATGCAAACAAGATGGTTTTAAGATGCTTAGAATAATAGATCTATATTAGCTTAAACAACTTAAATGATGATATGATGTGAGATGGATGGAGTGAAAGATGTGATATACCATGATTATGCAAATGTATGATTTTATGAGATGCTTAGACTAACATATCTATATTACGATGATGATTATGCATGTGAGATGATATGCAGAATACTGATGGTTTGTGGATGCAAGATGGATGCACTGGTGATGATGATTAATTATTCATGATGTGATGTTAGTGCGGAAAAGAAGACATTAAATGATGAAAAGAGGATCCAACAAGCCAACTTTATGAGAGATGATGATGAGAAATGATGATGATAGATGGATGATTTGTTTATCAAGGATTGGGATTTTAAAAGGGTCACTTACCTTATGTTTGATAACATGAATAAGCATGATGCATTGAGGTATAAAGGACCAGGATGGCGTTGTACTTAGTGTGATGGAATTTGACTCGACAAATAAATAAAAGTGTTCTTGTTCACACCTGACATATGGAAACCTTGCTAGGATGCACTTTAGAAGTTTCAAACACCTCAAACCAAAATAGGAAAAGGTATAACCAATCGATGAAATAGTCAACAAGCTATCCAAAACATCCTCTATACATATCTAACAGAGCAAGTATTCACCAAGGTTATTTTACAAGAACTTCCAACAAGCATAGCAGACAAAAGGATAATAATCATTGCCCCATTTCTATCTCTCTAAATCCTTCATTCAGATATCATCGAGAGGTCCTTAGATTGAGCACAATAAGATAAGTCAAAAGACAAAGATAAAGCACAAAAACAAGTTGATGTTCTTCAATACCACTAACCAAAAGGGAATGTGTTTTTAAGGATAAGAACCAAAACTATTGCCAAAAGATAATGCCCATTGTAGGAAGGATACATCCTAGGACATGTTAGTGGATGGCGGCACATCATTTCGTTTATCCAAAGTATTCTTTCTAATAAAAAATGCCCCTTGTAGGAAGGATTCATCATAGGACATGATGTTATCAAATGATTGATATGGGACGATTTGGATGATGGACTATCGACACAAAGAATTGACCAATTTGTTTACGTACTAACTTAAACTTGAGACTTGGCATTTTTGAGTTTTACTTTTAAGCTGCTAGACTTGTTTCTAATTTTTTTACCAAAGGTTGACGATGACGATCAGTTTATTATGAGTGGTGTTTATTGCGGGTGCAAGCGACATGAGATAGATGGATTTTTTCAAATATTTGGATGTTTTTGGAGTTTTACAATGTTTTGAGGCAGTTTTTGGTATTTTTCGAGAATTTCAAATGTTTTGATTTTCAAAATTTCCAATGTTTTTGGGGTTTTCTAAGATTTTGACCAAGAGACTAACTTAAAGACCTATCATAGGGGCCTTGGGGGCTGATCAACATATTAGCCTTGCCTACATTATACATGTAGAGACCACATAGTTTGACTGATGACTTGACCGATTTACGGATAAAGATATACATGATGAAATGTCAACTTATTATGATAGACTCCTAAAGAACCGACCTGAGTGTCTTAGGGGATGATCAAGATCAACCTTGCCTACGTTCAAGGCTCAGAGACCCGTAGTTCGACAAGACAACTTTTTTTTTGACATGACTTTTTGACCTATTTTTGGATTTTTTTGGACATGTTTTGAATGTTTTTGGATTTTTGGATGTTTTGATGTTTTTGGATTTTTTTGATGTTTTGATGTTTTTGGATTTTTTTATTTTTTGATGTTTTTAGATTTTCTGATTTTCTGTTGTTTTTGGATTTTCTGATTTTAGGACTTTAAGAATATACACGAATCTCATCCAATGAGAACATGCCCCTAGTGTGATGCAATAGACTACTCTGATAAAGGCAAGACAAACTGACCTTGAGGATGGGTCAAGTAGTACTAGGAGGGATCATGATACAAAAACATGACCAAGCTATGATGTGGATGTAGGTGGATGAGTGATGGATGGAGACCCGAATGCAATGGATGATGGAAGCGCAATGGATGGATGATGCAAAACAAGTCGTAAAGATCCTGATGGATAGAAAGTGCTTATTTATGCAAGGCACCTATTTGCTAGGTTTTCACCAAGGTACTTGTTCAAAGTGCCACCGAAGTGGTTTTCACTAGAGGACGATTTTTTCTCTTTACTTATTTTTGATCATTTTTCTGATTTTTCTGATTTTTTGTTTTTTTAATTTTTTTGTTGTCACCAAGATGCCTGTTTGCCAGGTTTTTGCCAAGGTAACCATATTTTCAGGACATTTTTTGATTTTTTTGGATTTTTTGGTTCTATACCTTGAAATATTTAGGCATAAAACTTTTTGAGATGAGAGCTATTCATGGGCTCTTACAGAGGTTCCCCTTTAGGCGTTGATAATTGATATGCCCCTGATTTGTAACTTGCTATGATGACAAATGGTCCTAGACAATTGGGTTCAAATTTTCCTTTGCTGCTTGGGTTTGGGACATTTTTCTGATTTTCTTTTAAGACTAGTTATTCGACTTGGAACATCTTGCTTCTAATTTTCTTATTGTAGCTCCTTTTGAGTCTATTTTAATAGACTTGCAAGTGATTTAAAGCATCTATACATCACTCATCTAGTAGCTCCAACTCATTTAGTATTGATACTCTGTATTCTTTATTTGTGATGAGGTTTTACAGTGATATCCTGAGGGATGGAAGCTCAATCTCTATGGGGAGTAATGCTTATGATCTGTAGACTAGGGAGAAGGGGGTGGCACCGGTGGGTGTGCGGATACTAGTTCGATAGGCCCAGAGGGCGAGATTAAACTGCAAATGTCAGTCATGACCTGTATCATTGACTATTTTTATGAGGATTTTCATAATGGTTTTGTTTGTAGCTTCTGCTTGGCCATTGCCTTAGGGATAGTATGGGGTGGAGAAGCGATGTTGGATTTTGAATTTTTCGCATAAGTCATGGACCTCCTGATTCTTGAATGGTGTCCCATTATATGAAATAATGGCTTGTGGAACACCATAGCGACAAATGAGATAGTTCAAGATGAACTTAGAAATCTGCTTCCCAGTTATGTATGTCATGGGTATGACCTCCACCCACTTACTAAAGTACTTTGTTGCGGTTATGATGAATTTGTGGCCGTTAGATGAGGTGGGTGTGATTTTTCCAATGAGATCGAGTCCCCACTATGAAAAGGGCCATGGTGTGATGATAGGATGAAGCTCTTGAGTTGGAGCATGAATGAGGTCCTCATGCTGCTGACATTGTAGACACTTTTTGGCATGATCATGTGCTTCTCTTCCCATTGTCGGCCAATAATACCCCATCCTCGGTAATTTCTTGGCTATGGTCATTCCACTCGAGTGTGAACCATAGATACCGTTATGTACTTCCATTAGAGCGATTAATGCCTCCTCAACATTTAGGCAGCGTAGTAGGGTTCCTTCTATGCTCCTACAATATAGGGTATCACGTAGGATGACAAATCTAGATGCCTTTTTAACAAAGGTTCATTTTAGGTTTGAAGGTAGGTCGGCGGGTATGACTCCTATACGAAGGTATGTGTAAATGTCGTGATACCAAGGATCACTAGGACCAACGATTTCGCACACGAATTTTGATTATTGTACCTCGAATACAGACATGAGAAGCTGCTCAATCAGGAATTCATATTTTGGAACATTGTTGGGGATGTCTAGTAGGGACCCAATTGTTGCCATGGTGTTTGCTGCTCTGTTGTTGGCTCTAGGTATCTACTCAAATGTAATTTCGATGAAGGATTCTTTGAGAGTCTCGACCAATTTCTTGTATGGAGTGAGCTTGTCATCCTTGGTCTGGTATTCACCATTCACTTTATTTATGATCAATTGAGAGTCTCCGTACACTTTGAGAGCTATGATGTTCCATTGCACTGCTATCCTGAGACCTATAGTCAAAGCCTCGTATTCCGCAATGTTATTGGTGCAAGGAAATGCTAGTTTGTATGACCTTGGTATGCAATTCCCTTGTGGAGTGATGAAGAAGACACCAACTCCTGATGCATGTTGTGGATGGTGAAAATCTGCAAATGGCTAAACCTAACACACCGGGCAGTTTCCTTTTGGCTTGTTTCCTCCTTCCTATGGAGCGTTCTTTTTTTGGGACTATGGAGATTTTTGGTCGTGTGTGGGCTGTAGTAATTTTGTGGGGAGAAGGCTGTTCATGGCTGTGAAAACTGGGTGTAATTTCTGGTTTTTGGAACTCAAATGGAAGAGATGAATATTTTTATCTTTTGCAGATCCGATGGATACTGCTCTTGTTTTCTTTGTAGGTTAATATATGCATTGCTGTGAATTTAAACCTTTTGATACAGCTTTTTATTGACTTGTTTCTTATGAGACTTTGCTATTTCCAAGGCTGTAGCGTCCATTCCTGTTCTCTCTTGCTACGTGCTTTGTAATTTAAGCTAATGGCTTTACTTCACATCTTTGCTGTGAGCAAAATCTTGTGCGTATGTTTAGTCTTTTGGCTGGAGGGTGTTATGGGTTAAGCTGACAAGGGACCTATAACATTTGGAGACTCCGGCGCAGGTATAGAGGTTCGATTTGCATCAGTATCACTTCATAACGGAGCTGATCAATGATGGAGAAATTGTTTAGGATAATTGAAGGTCTAAAAAACAGCATGCATATATACCATTAGGAAATTAAACTTTTATCCATCAAAAGAGATAGTTTAAGCATCATGAATGGCAGCGATTGTGATCAAGGGAGAGTGTTTGGAAATTAATCCCAACTACATGCCTATACTCATCTATAGACCATTTCACTCTCCCTGCCGTCATCTTGTCTTCATCGACCATTCAGACATGCGATCTTTACTTCTCCAGCTCAAACACAATTCAGCTCTGCCTCCAACTCTCAGCTGCAGGACCGATTCAAATGTGAATTTATTTGCATAATCTCCTTTGCAAGATTTTCCCAAGCAGCAGAATTAAATGCAATTAATAGTTCTATTTATTGCCTCTTTTGCTGGGCATGTACGTAGGTTTAGGTAGTCTTTTGTTAAGATGTATGTATGAAAAGGAGTTAAGAGCAGATGCTAAGTATTGCTGTAGTAACAGTTTGAACAGCTAGCGAACAGGGCACTCTGTATTTGTCTTTGTTGAGTCTGAAGAAAGAACTGCAGCTCTACTTTTACGCAATCAAAACTTTGTTTTTTCAGAATATATATATATATATATATATATATATATATATATATATATATATATATATATATATATATATATATATAGTCTTATCTTAGTGTTTTGTGCTCTCTATTTTTTATTTCTCTCGTCCTCTGCCTCTTCCTTCAGAAAGAATGTTGCTGTCAACAAAATTTCAATTTACAAACTGATGAATTTCAACGCTTTGCACATCAGGAGGAACATAATTTGTAGTCTTTGTGTTTTTTAAGAATTACTGAGTACCACTCCTCATTGCTTTAGCGTTAATCGGGATTTTTTACTACTGGCATTTGTCAAATTGAGTTCATTTATATTTTGATCTCATGCTATGGTATTCAAACTCCATTCAGCCTTTGCGCTAAGCTTTTTCAGAGACATTTGATGTTCTGTAGACAAAAATGGTCTTCAAGACCAGTGAAAGTGCTTTTACCTGTTTAGAAGATTGTTTCTCGAGGAGGTGTTCCGTTTTAAAATAAATTATATAAAGCTTCAATTAAGTCATTTAGGTAGATGTAATCATGTCTAGTAAGATTTTCGTATGTGTCTTGATTGAACCTTTCAGTGTACCGGAGTATGATTGAAAATGTATATGTAATTGTGTTGTATAGCTCTTACACTAAAAGGTTAGTTGACCTGCCTAAAGTGTTTTATTTCTCTTTCTTGAGAAATTAATTTTCTGGTAAATTTGTTCATTTCCTCTTTTAGATCAGCTATAGTGTGTGCTAGATTCACAAACTTTGCATTTTCAATGTGCAAATGGTTTTATTCGAGATTGAAGGTAGATATACTTTTCTTACAGTGATAAAAAAACACAATGCCTGCAGGTGGATTTAATTACGTGAATCGAACATCCTTACATTGTGAGGTGCAAGGATGCTTGGGTGGAATAGCTATGTTCCATCCAACCAGGATTATTAGTTTGAAATTGATATATCATCTGTGGAAATACGCTCTGCACCTAAACCTGCATTGGAATGTGGACAATAATGTATCTCAAATAGTACCGTTACCTTAAAAATCAATTCCTATGACCTTTGTGTGCTGAGATATTAAATATTCCCTTATAGGCTACATTTTCCAGATTATTTTTGTGCATCCTTAATGTGTTCCTCATGAAAAATTGCATATATCGAATGTTGCATTGTTTAGAAGGAACTTCAATGTTTTCCCTAACATTGCATTTGTGTTTTTCATCAGGTTTTAACTGGTCTGTTTACTATATTCCTTGAAAAACTTTTGAGTGTTCTTTCACACACAAGTGACAAAATCATTGCGTGTTGCAGTAATGAACTCAAGGCTACCGTGTAATACTGTTTTTATTGCATTTCAAGGATGTTATGTTTGCATTGTAAGAGGACATCGTGAAGGTGTGACATGTAACTTGTAAGTACATATGCCAGTTTTAAAAAAGCAGTCAATTCATTTTTCGTTTTTATGCCATCGATAAACCTGAAAATTTCACAACTTGAAATTTATTTTTACCATGTCTCCAATTGCAGGGTAGAGATGATTAAGAAAGCGAACGGCACAACTTTTCCTGAGGAGGTAGGTTCCTTAGAAAGAACTTTTATTAGAGATATCTACAGCTTGCCAATATTCTATAGACTTATTCTGTTTGCATTCTTCAGAAATGACTGGAATGGCTTCCGCAATTGTTATTGCCAGTTTATCGTCCGCAATCAAACCATGCTCTTCATAAAAATTTGAAGGTGTCTGAGTTGTTCTTATGACTCATTGGTATCATTTTCATTTCTGCCGTAAATCTATGCTCTTCTAACCATCAATCTTCAGAAATTATAGCTGGCTTGGCTTATGACATATTGTAACTCATCTCCTAATGAATTTGATTTTGGTTCATTTTTTGCTACAATGTTCTAACATATTCCTAACCAAAAATCAACAACTTGGTAAGTTGAGTGCACGATGATAATTTCTAATATCCTTTTATTTTCAGCATATAGTGCCTAAATTGAAAGGGTTTCCTTTCTCTAATATTGCTAAATCTTTTGACCATTATATAGAAGCCATAGCTGTAATCTAAGAACTTTATATCTTCTTCTTGGAATTGAAAAGCTGAAATGCAGAGTTAAACGAGTTTCTGAGTCTGTTACGGTTTATAGGGATGTCTCTATGCTGTTTCTGAGTTTCTAGAAACAGCAATCTTTTAATACTTTGAAAAGACTACTTAGGTGACTCGGGATTCGCCAAAACTGTAAGGAAGTTGATCTACCTTCCTCTGTAAATTAGTTGGATGAGTAACAGAAATCCCGCAATTTCTTTGTCCAGTAAGGAGGCAGTTTGGTTAGAAAGATTTAGTACATCTATTGGTTTTTATTGCAAGACTATGAGGATAGGATGTGATAGTCAAAGTGTCATACGTTTGGCCAAAATCCCATGTATTATGCTTGTAGTAAGCATGTTGAAGTTCAATATCAATTTGTGCAAGAAATGGGTTAGAATAGGTCTTTAGTAAGAAAGTCGACATTTTGGATGATGTTATAAATTCTATCATGAAGTGAGTGACGACAAATAAGCTTGCTTGGTACATGAATGCCACGGACCTTAATCACTATACTTGATTATTTTTATGTATATCATAGATGTAATTGTAATTTATAATGTCAAGTTGAAGAGTTTTAGATAGGTGACCTTAATCTTCCATTCCTATGTCATATTCATGTGTCTCCACATTCTTTGGAAAGCGTCCTAAAGAACATGAGAGATATTATATTCATTATTTATTTCCTATGACATTGTAATTGCATTTCAAAGAGGTTGACACACGTCAATGACAGTTACAAAGCATAATGGATGAATAATTTTCCAAGGCATCCATATTGAAGTGGGAACCACTTTGACTTGCATGGTGCTCCATGTCCTTATTCTATTTCATTAAATATGAATACATAATCATTTCCGAGCAGTTTACACTCTTCAAGTTTTAGGGACAATTCAATATCCCCTCTTTCCCCTTTGTCTTCCTCCTTGCCTGGCACATACCCCTATGTACCTTCCTCTTGTATCATTTTTTGTTTCTCTCCTACTGTCCTCTTGGTTCCCTCTGCTACTTCTCTATTGCTTCTTGCTGCTCTCAGTTATTTCTCTACTGTTTCCCTATTGTTCCTTCTTTTCCTCCCTAAAATATTCCAATCTCGAATCTTCTTCCAAAAATGCCACCCAAAATCTTTGGTAGCATTCAAAAATCTGTCATTAATGCTCAACTGCGAGTTCGTGCATTTAAAACTCCCACTCAAGCCTGGTCTATAGCAATTTTCCTAGTTGCGTCTTATTAAATGAGCTCTTTGGTAGTTATTTGCAGCCGGGTCCCAAAATAAAGAAATTCAGATTTAAAATTTCAACCTGTAGATGAAAAATGTCCTAACCTAGAGAATAATATTTTCATATTAATTTTCATCTTCCATACATAATTAAATAATTTTAATTATTTAGTTATTTTCTAAGGTCATATTTTTCTATTAATTAAATAATTTTGAATTATTTAATTAATTCATTTTATCTTTATTCTTCTTTTAATTAATGTAAATAAATAAATGTCAATTTATTTAAATTACATCACTAATCATCATTTTCATTCTATAATTAAATAATTATTTAATTATTCATTATCTAATTTCTTCTATAATTCAATAAATTCTTATTTATTTAATTATTTATCATTTTCTTCAATTTCTAATTAAATAATTATTTGTAATTATTTAATTATTTACCATTCCCTCCTTCTTGTTTTTTGACAAACTACAACCAAGGAGGGTGGCGCTCTTTCATTGCTTTGCAAATTAGAAATTACGGCTTTCATTAGTTTTTACATCCGAAAAAAGCTTCCCACCACTACTCAGCGAGCCGCGAGCAATATTTGAAGGCAATACTTTCTTTTGGCTGCCAATGAAAGGGATTGGCTAACCAAAAAGCCTTTCCCCGAGAAACACGCTGCTTAGAGACTGTCGCGAGAAGCACACTGGTAAAAGACTTCCTTTCTAGAGCGAATGCAACCTGTGTACCATAGCCTGGGCTATTTGATTTTTCACTGTTCAGAATCTCAGCACCCCTCAACCAATCCTCAATATTGATGGAGGCTCTTGCTTGCTTGGAGGAAGTTTTATTGACATTTCCCACACCAAATCACCTTTAGAATCATGCACAACAAACCCAGCCCCCAAGGGGCCTGAGTTGCCCCTTGAGGTGCCGTCAAAATTCAATTTTAACCTACCCCTCAAGGGAAGTTCCCATTTAGTATGTCTTCTTTGGGCTTTGCCTTCCATTTGGGAACCTTTCGGGGATTTTATTACAGGCCATTGTTTCAGCATTGCTCCATCCCAAGCCTAGAAAAAAATTATTGAGGCTTTCTTATTGAAATGTTCACTCACCCCACTTTCAATTTGTTGGAGCATTGTAATTTCCATTGGTTTTTGTACAACAGTCTCTTGAAGATGTTACAAACAATTGTATATCAATCAAAAGAAAAGGATAAACAAATTGTACGCCAATGTTCAGGAATCTTCCTGAAGCTTCTTGTGATCTCTTTATCTCCTGCATTTTCTAGAGCCTTCCAACTTCTCTATAAAAGGAGGACCAATGTAATGCATTTTGCAATCAATACAAATCAGTTTGTGCAGCAGCACGGTTCTGTAAAAAGGTTTCTGAAGTTTTTTCCTCTGCCCACTCACATAGTGGTATCAGAGTAGGTCTGAAGAGTTGTGAAGAGTGGAGATTGCCACAAGTCACCAGAGAAGACCAGACGCTAAAGCACTAACAAAGGAAACTGTGTAGAAGATCTGAAGCGCAGAAAAGGAGCCGCTCAAGGTGGTGGTTTCAGGGAGCTGCAAACATCACAAAAGTAGTTGCAGAAATTAATGAAGGATCGCTGCCCAAGGAAAAGCCACTGCTAGGAAGATTGCAGAAGGAGAGAAGCTGTTTGCATCAGTAGTTGATAGCTCATTCGTAGCCAAGGAGACTGCAGTTTGAAAAAGAAAGGCGTGGTTATGTTTTTTCAAAGAAACAATTGAAGGAACTTGTTATTATTTTGGGGCTCATTATAGATCTATAAGGGTTATCTTATTATCAGATTGTAAGGCGTAACTTGTGAAGTAAAATAAAAATACTAGAGTCCTGTTTTTAGCAGTTAGCAGAAGGCTTTGACTTTGTTGAGTTGAGTAGTATCGTTGGCTGATGGTTATAGATTTAATACTGGCAGTATATGATGTTATGTTGTTCTGGCCTGCCTTTTGTTAACAAATAAAAATGAGTTTGAACATAAGTTTTTAAGCTGAAGGAGTATTAAAAGTGTGCAAAAGTTGCAGGTGTTCAAATACGAGATCTAAATAGCAAAAAAAACATTCAAGTTTGGAGATTGGAGGCACTCAAAGAATTGGAGAAGTTGATCATTTGACATCATGGCATCAGGAAGTAAGTTTTTGCAGCCCCAAATTCCATATTTTGCAGGTAAATATTATGACAATTGGGCAATTAAAATGAAAACACTATTTCGTTCTCAAGATTTATTAGAAATGGTTGAAAGGGGATTTGTAGAACCACAAGATGAATCTCAGTTAACTAGAAATCAAAGAGATAAGCTTAGGGATAATAGAAGAAAGGATGCAAGGGCTTTACAACTTATGCAACAAGGCATAGATGACACTATTTTTGCTAGAATTAAAGGTGCAAATACATCTAGGCAAGCATGGGAAATACTTGAAACTACATATCAAGGTACAACTAAAGTAAAAGTAGTCAAATTGCAATCACTTAGAAGGGATTTTGAAAATATTCAAATGAAAGATTTTGAGTCAATAGATCAATTCTCAGCCCAAGTTATGAATGTTGTTACTCAGATTAGAGCAAATGGTGATGAATTGTCAGATCAAAAGGTTGTTGAAAAGATCCTTAGAAGTTTGCCTAACAAATTTGATAATGTTGTGGTTGCAATTGAAGAATCTAAAGATCTATCTCAATTGTCTATAGATGAGTTGTTTGGGTCATTGTTATCTCATGAATATAGGCTAAACAAGAACAATAATGTTTCATTAGAAAATGCTTTCAAATCACAAATGATATTTGGTAGAGGCAGAGGAAGAGGAAATTTCAGAGGAAGAGGACGAGGAAGAAACAATTTTCAAAGAGAAGGAAGAAGCCCCGATTCACGAGAAAGGCCAAGACAAGGATTCAAGCCTAGAGGACATGGATATAATCAAGCATCACAAAGGTATGATAAGTCCAATACCCAATGCTATTATTGCAAAAAGTTTGGAAATTTTGCAAGTGAATGTCGAAAGAAACAAGCAGAAGTAGGAAAGAAAAATGCAAATTTTTCAGAAAGTAATCTAGACACATTATTTATCACTTGCCATGTAGCTCAAGAAAATTCAAATGATACTTGGTTTTTAGATAGTGGGTGTAGTAATCACATGACAGGAAATAAAGATTTGTTTGAAAGCATGGATACTACAATCAAATCAGAGGTAAAATTGGGCAATAATGATACAGTGGCAGTCATGGGTAAAGGTGTAGTCAATGTAATGACAAATCATGGTAAGAAGACTATTCATGATGTTTACTTTGTTCCTGGGTTGAAGCATAATATTATAAGCATTGGACAACTTGTGCAAAGGGGTTATAAAATCACTTTTAACAATAATGTTTGCACTATATTTGATTTACCTCCTAGTAACATAATAATTGCAAGGGTTGAAATGACAAAGAATAGGATGTTTCCACTAAGGATGAGGAATGAAAAGATAGGAGGGTTTGAAGCAAATTTTAAGGTAACTTATGAAGATCAAATGTGGTTATGGTATTTAAGATATGGAAATCTTAATTTTAAAGGATTGTGTTTGTTGCAAAAGAAGAAAATGGTAAAAGGACTACCCCCAATTGAAGAACCAATAAGTTCTTGTGATAAATGTATTTTGGAAAAATAGCATAAGAAACATTTTCTAAGGGGAATGTCATATAGAGCATGTGCACCTTTAGAGCTTATACATATAGATTTATGTGGCCCAATGCAGACACCATCATTAGGGGGGAGCATTTACTCTTTAACTTTCATTGATGATTATACTAGAAAGACATGGGTTTACTTTCTTAAATATAAGTCTGAAGCATTTGGGAAGTTCAAAGAGTTCAAAGCATTGGTTGAGAAACAAAGTGGCCTATTCATTAAGGTATTAATATCTGATAGAGGAGGAGAATATAAATCAAATGAGTTCTTAGATTATTGCAGGTATCATGGTATAAAGAAGCAATTTACTACAAGTTACACACCTCAGTAGAATGGTGTCGTAGAGAGGAATAATAGAACAATAATGGAGATGGCAAGAAGCATGTTAAAAGGTAAGAATCTACCTAATGAATATTGGACTGAAGCAGTAGCTTGTGTTGTGTATATTTTGAACAGGTGTCCAATAAAGAGCGTAAAAGACAAGATTCCCCAACAAGCATGGAGTGGTAAGTACCATAGTGTATCACATTTCAGAATTTTTGGATGTATTGCATTTGCATTTATGCCTAAAGAAACAAGGAGTAAATTGGATGATAGAGGTGAAAAATGTGTTTTCATTGGTTATTGTGAACATTCAAAAGCATACAAGTTGTTTAATCCTATCACTAAAAGGGTCATTGTAAGTAGAGATGTTGTATTCAAAGAAGAAGAAGCTTGGGATGGTAGTATAGATAAATCAATCTTACTTGGTACATCAATACCTCATGATAATGAAGAAGAAAAAGATCAAGAAAGTCAAGATAATCAAACTACTATACAAGAGGGTTCTCCATCAAGAACTCCACAAAGAGAAAAAGGTGAGTCATCAAACTCACAAATAAGTAATGATTATAATCCTACACTTGCATCATTAAGCCCAAGGATTAATGAAAAGAAATTTAAGAGTATGAAAGAAATTTATGGTCAAGCAGATGAAATAGATTTGCAATCAAATTTTGCTTTATTTGCTCAAGATCCTATTTATTATGAAGAGGCAATTAAGGAAAAACATTGGGTTAATGCAATGAATGAAGAGATAGAATCAATAGAAAACAATGACACATGGGAATTGGTTGATTTTCCTAAAGGAAAAGAATGCATAGGAGTAAAATGGGTTTACAAAACTAAATTCAATGCAAATGGGGATATTGAAAAACATAAAGCAAGATTAGTGGCTAAAGGGTTTGCACAACAATATGGAAGTGATTATAATGAAACATTTGCACTAGTAGCAAGACTTGATACAGTAAGAATGGTATTAGCAATAGCAGCTCAACATAGTTGGAAAGTTTATCAGATGGATGTAAAATCAGCATTTTTGAATGGGTTTTTAGAGGAAGAAGTCTTTGTACAGCAACCAGAAGGATATAAGATAAGTGGGCATGAAGACAAAGTATACAGGTTAAAAAAGGCACTTTATGGACTTAAGCAAGCACCTAGAGCATGGTATAGTCGAATAGATACATACATGATGGAAAATGGCTTTAAAAGGAGTAGTAATGAACCTACACTATACATGAAGATCAATAAGCAAGGTCAAATCTTGATTGTTTGTCTATATGTTGATGATTTGATTTTTACTGGAGATCTATCCATAGACATGTTTAAATCAGCCATGAAAAAGGAATTTGAAATGACAGATTTGGGATTAATGGGATATTTTCTTGGAATTGAAGTTATGCAAAATGATAGTGGGATATTTATTTGTCAAACAAGGTATGCAAAGGATGTGTTGAAGAGGTTTAGAATGATAAATTGAAAAGTAGCATCTACTCCTATAGCCACAGGTACAAAGCTTAACAAAAATGATAATGGCTCTAATGTTAATTCAACTATATTCAAAAGACTTGTTGGGAGTTTGATGTATCTCACAACAACTAGGCCAGATATTATGTATGGAGTTAGTTTGATCTCTAGATTTATGGATTCACCT
>VDFB02260773.1:0-22196 GCA_007258455.2 Sequoia sempervirens | reverse complement strand
TTGGTTGTGAATGAAACCTTCAGCTTAATACTGCCCTCTTGGTCTACCACACTTCCATTCACACTCCCATTGGTGCCACTCCATATTCACTTGTCTATGGTGTCAAGGGAATCTTGCTAATAGAGGTTGAGCTCCTCTCGTGTTTTTCTTTGTGTAATCTCATCTTGGAAGAGGATTATCAAGCATCACACTTACATGAGCTAGAATTCCTTGAGGAACACTATCTCACTACTCTCAATCACCTTAAAGAATATCAACATTGGTTGCATTGTGGCTATAATAAATGCCTCCACACTAGAGAGTTTGAGATTGGAGACCTTTTCCTTAAGGAAAACCAAAAGAACACCACCAAAGATAGATGGAAGAAAGGGAAATTTCAGCCAAACTACTTGGGTGAATATGTTATTACTACCAAGTTTGGATCTAGAGCCTACAAGCTAGCCACTCTTGAAGGTCATGAGATAGATGAGCATATGAACATTGTCCATCTCAAGTTCTTCTATGCTTAATCCATTTAGCACTAGTCTTCCAAAATAATACAAAAAATAAATAAATGGAAAAACAACAAAATACAAAAAATTCTAAAAAAATTATAGAGAAATAAATTTGTCCATTATTGAAAACCACTCCTTGTGGCTCCTTGGACAAGTACCATGATGAAAATATAGTAAATAAGCCTCATGTGTAGTAAGCAACCACTCTAGTCTATGAGCATGTGTCCTTCCATATTATTCCAACCACATTTTATTCATCCCACTATATCCCCTACCTTGGATTGTCACTCAAGTCCCTTACCCATTCATCACATTTGATACATTTCCACTATCCCCTCCACATACATTACCTACTCATGTTATCCTACTTCTTAAATTGCTCAAATTACCAACACTTCCCCTCATTTTCATTCCACCCCCCATCCATCCATTTTTCTTCACCATCATTTCATTCCATACCCTTTCCTTGATTTTACACTTAATTGGTGGCATCCCCTTGCCAATATTTCTTATGGAATGGTCCACTTGTATATACCCACTAGGGCATGACCATTTCATCACCATCTATCATCACATTGATTAATAATTCAATCCTTGTTTTTGATTAACTACATGCTCATCTTTATATTTGTCTTTGTTTGTGTCAATTTGTGTCTATTTCTATTTTTTTATTTTCATCTTTATTTTTGACTAAATTTTTCTTGTTTGTTGCATCTAGTCCTAGTGTTCCATATCTCACACTGTATCGATCGCCTTCATCATTCATGATTGCATGCCTATGACAATGTGTTCCTTGGATCACTACACTATTTACAATTTCCTTTATTTTATTTGTCTTTTATTTTGTATCCATGTTTTTTATTGCTTGTAGCCTTAGTTCTCCATCCATCACACCATCTCAATCACCTTCATCCTTCATATCATGGCATGCCAATGACAACATGTATGTTGGATCACTATTCAATTTATAACTTCCTTGTTTGCATGTCAATCCATATGCACATGGTGCATCATCATAATGATCCCTTATATCATGGTGCATAATGCTAAGTGCTATAGCAAAATAAAAGGTTTCTCCTTACAGGTGAAGTTACTATGAGAACATGTATTCCTCATCCATTATATCCTTTATCATTATCTCATCAATTTATCCATAATTTTTTAATTGTGTGTCACTTAGTTGCATTTCATCCTTGTGAGATTTTATCATCCAACATGTACATTCATGCAATCAAGTATAATCATCCTAGCAACATCAATCAACATGCCCAATTATTAATCTATCACCAATCATATATTCATTGCATGTACATCATACCAACATGATTTATCTCAAGTCATCTTTTATCCTTTATGACACATCTTTTATTAACTTTTTCCTTTTCAAGTTACCTATTGGGTTCCATTTCACCAATAGTTATCTTGAAGGGGGCATAACTTCCATCATCATCCCTAAATAACTTGAACAACTTGCCACCAGAGTGTCATTCCATTTCATCCTACTTTTTATTCTTCTTTGACATAATGACAGTTGTATTGTATCAAAGAGGGGAAAAAAGTAGGTATCTTAAACATTTCCTAGTCATCCACCACCTAACCCTAATTGATCAATTCCATCACCTAGTCCTAATCAACCAATTTCATCACCTAGTCCTAATCAACCGATATCATCACCTAATCTAGTTCATTTTACCTAAAGTTCACCACTTAATAAAATTTAATAATATTATTTAATTAATCACATTTTCCATTTCTTCACAATAAATAAATAATACCCATATTCCACATATTTTCTATCTCATACATATGGCTAAATTAGTTAAATAAAACTATTATTTAATTAGGCATATTTTCTCTCAACACATTCCAAGAATAAAGGACACCTAAGAACACTTGTCCTTATGGTCCCATTATTCTCTCCACATTCCAAGAATAAAGGGAACCTAAGAACACTTATCCTTAAGGTCCCCTTTTTTTCTCAACACAACTAAAAATTATAGCCTTCTTAGGTGCACATGTCCTCTTATTTCCCTCATTCTCACAATTACTTACTAAGTTTGGTAAGTTCATCCTAACTATTCACAATCTAATAACCTTCATCTCTACCCTCCATACTCTTATTGATCATAAGGAATTCCTCTCAACCATTCTCCACCCTTGATCTCATAATCAGATCTTGACCATCCATTCCTGCTTCCAAAAGTCTATAAATTCATGCACTCTATCTATCATTCCTAATCAATCATCACTTATGCTAGGTACATGTCAAATTGGTATCTTCAAGAAAAGGAGCACCCACATCCCAAAGTCATTGGAGAAAATCAAATCACAATGGAGGTTATGGTAACATTTCAAATTGATTTTGATGTTAGTGTCTTATTTTGATATCTTTTGTGAGCTATATCTAGAGGTTTTGCTTGTTTTGAAATAGGAGCTTGCATGGTAATTTTATTTCATTTTAGTTTCAAATCTTAGGAATTATAACACCTTTTTAAAACTCGAAGCTATATTGGATAAATGTACCAAGTAAATTCACATTCATTCTATTGAGAAGGTTTTAGTCTTATGGATGGGTTTGCAAATTGAAGATGACACATGGGAGATAGCTAACATTCTCTCAAAATTTCCTAAGTTCAAGATTTCATAACAAAGCTTTTGATAGGGGAGAAAATTTTACTAACCTTCATTTTGTTATAAGTATTAGTTAGTAGTTAGCATTATATTGGGTGCATTTGATTTATAAGTCACCCATATGGTAAATTAAAATAAAAGTATTTATCCCATATGCATGGGATATTAATTATATATTGTCTTGAGAATACTCTTTATATTGTAATAACTTCCCAAGTGTTCAAGGATATTTTATAATTGGAGTGTATTCTATATTGGGAGGTTGCCCCCTTGAAGTGTCATTGTGAAGATAATATAAAGTGTCATATTACTCTCATTTTAGCATCTATCTATATGTATTGCCTTTATTCTCTTGCAAGTTCCTTACATGGAGAGAAGTAGGGTGCACTATCCAAGGGAGTAAGAGGAGAGATCATGCGAAGCATCATTATGAGCATTAGCATCCTCAAAAATTTAGCTAATTCTTTTGAACATATCCATGTTATGTAGATTAATCATAAGAAATCACTTAAGTTCATAAACTAGCAATGTTGACTGCATAATATCATCTAAGGTTGTAATATCATTCTTTAAAAGCTTTAACTTAGCAACCATCTCTCCTTTTTTTTAATTTATTTTGAGTTGATTCATAGTGAACATCATGGTCATAACTATCATCTTCATTGAGATGGACTAACATAGTAGTGTTTTTAGTGAGGGACATATTGGGGAAAGCCATTTGAAGAGAATGGTTTAGTCATGAACTTCACCTAAGAGGATGCATGGGTCTTAGAATATTTTTTGACACATAATGCTAAAAAGATTATAAGAATTAGAAATAAAAGAATAAAAACAACGGATCCAAATTTTGAAAGGAGATAAAGGATAATCTTGGTCAAGGCTCCAAGTGGTGTAAGAAGGTTGAATTCACAAAAAAAAATGGTAAACATATGTCTACAATAATCTAAGGTATAATAAAATGATCCATAACAAAGTAGATCTAGAAAACAACCTTTGTAATTGGAGAAAGGTGGAGGCTTGACCTTGTTGTTGATTGGCTTGGATTATAATTAAATATTTGAAACTAAAATTTGGATGCAAGTCTACAATTAGGAAGCTAGTACAAATATATTTTGTTGTTATGGACAAGGCCATGCCATGTAGTTGGGTCCCTATTAGACAACATGATGTGGTTTTGGTCAAGATTGTCCAACATAGTCCTTTGTTAGTGCAATCTTAAAAAAATTCTTACCTTCACTTGTGTATCTACTTTTGATTTTGGTCATGTTAAGAAGCACTAGGGAACTTGCGAAGACAAATGAAAGGTCCTTGGCTTATCTTGATTTTAGTCAATTCCTTGGTGAAGAGTAAGGTGTTGTATACATTCCAAACACACAATGCAAATATAGAATCTGGTGCAATTGGTGAGGTGGTACAACGTCTAATGCAAAAATCTAACTTTAGATGCTTTTGATTTAGATTTTTCTCTCACCTTCAATCTAATTTGAAATGACCTAGGAGATGTCTTTAAATACATGAATGAGGTTGTCAATTTGAACTTATTTGGCACATGGTATGATAAGATAACGATTATTTTGAAACATGGGTTAAGGTTTGAGCATGAAAAGACAATTTTGAATTTTCCAAAACTAGATCACAAATGTATCCTAGCCTCAAACTTGACCATATCATGTGGCCATGTCATGCAATCTAGTCTTGGACTAAGCCATGCCATGCAGTCTATAGTCTTTTGTAACAAACAACTATGAAATTTGTAATAGTGAGAGCAAAGGTGGTCATAATTGATAAATGATTGATATAGATGTTGAATATGAGTAAACTCGTATACCTTATACTGCAAATGAAATGTTACAACTATACATTGTATTGAAATTGTTTGAAGGTTTTATATCAAAACCAAATTATTATTACAACCTATCGATATTAAAAAGACAAATATACATTTTTGATTTATAAACAAAATAACATAAAACAAGTGACGCAAGCGTCGAGTTCCTGCCGAGAGGTAAAAAACATCTAGCTATGAGTGAGAAAAAGGAATTAGATAGGAGATAGGAATATAAATGTATTAAATTTAGGTAGGAAAGTTTAGGGTCCATGGGCAACGTGGTCCCAAAATTGTATATTTGGGCACCATGTATACATGGACTTTTTAATAGATATTCCAATGAATACTTGTAATTTTATGAGTTGTACACATTGGCAACAAGAAACATCCTTTATGATCTTATTGAGGAAGCAAAAATGTATTGTTGTTTTGTTTAAATTATTAAATGCAAGCAATCTTAAATGTCTGTAATAATGCTTGAGTTATCTGTGTATACATGCATGCATGTATACATGTATCCACGTGCACACAATGCATAAAAGAGTGAAAAGCATTTTCGGCATCAGAACAAGTCTTAAAGCACGAGGAGACTCGAATTGCATTTGCACAATTTTTAATAAACCTTTCGGCCCATAGATTCATTAGTCATTTCAATTCGAACAAAGTTTTGATGTAGGAATATTTCGAAAGCATCAAATATCATTTGCAACAATTTACAAAAACATGTGTCGAAAGGCCAAAAAATATTGCATTTTTTACATGTCCCCGCATTATTGCATATAGACACATATCTATATGCATTTTCAAACAAAGTTTACCATACTTCTTTTTTTTGCTTTAATGTCTATTTCTAAATAAAATTATGTTTAGTGTGGTAGTGTAATGTGTATTTGTAAACTTTTTTAAGATGAATTAATCTTTTTTTTAATTTAATATGAAACTTAGCTCTATATAAAGCTATTGATTTTACTAGAAATAAGATTTTAATTTTGTTAATGTAATACGAAAATATATTTTCGTGTATAGAACAATGTAATTATATTACAATAAATTGTTAGATGAATCCCTAGGGAGCTATTGTTTTTATTATAAATAAGATTTTAATCTTGTTTATGTAATACGAATATATATTTTTGTGTATATATATTAAACAAAAAATAATTTGCAAAGATACAAAGAACCTTAGTACGTAAGATAAAATGTAGCTACACTAAAATAGTTGATATGTCTATAGCACATTGCATTGAGAATAAAATGCAGTAATTTGATTTATTAAAATGTAAAAAGTCAAATAAATATTACAATAATGTTATAAAGAACCTTATTACCTGAGATAAAATGTAGCTACACTTAAATTATTCACATGTTTATAGCACTTTGCATTGAAATTATTGACAGAGAAACATTTGTAACAATGCTCAAGGCATCTATGTATACATGTCTGCATGCACACATGTATCGATGTGCACATAATGCAGAGAAGAGTGAAAGGCATCCCCGACATTTGAACGAGTTTGAAGGCACGATGAGACTCAAGTTGCATTTGCAGTATTAAACGAAAGAAAATAGGAGAAAGAAACTACTTATTAGCAATGCATATATCGAAGGGAAGCATAGGAATAGGATCCATGTAAACATTTATACATGCATGGATGTGTACATGTGTCCATGTAATTTGGTATGTAAACAAGAATCTATAAATGCCTGCGTGCATAAAGCTAGAAATGTCAGAAACAATTTGCATTTGCAGTATTAAATGAAAGAAAATAGGAAAGATTAATTATTTATTAGCAATGCATATATCAAAGGAATGCATAAATATATGGATCAATGCAAACATTTAAGCATGTAACGCTGTGTACATGTGCCCATGTAATTTGGTACGTAAACAAGAATCTATATATTCCTGCTTGCATGAAGTTAGAAATGTCAGAAACAACTTGCATCTGAAAGATATACAAAAAACATTTATGATCAAAACAAAAGAATATTACATTATTGTTTTTTGAACAAGTGTATAAAGGATATCTAATGATGCATTTGAATGCATGTATACATGTAAATATTTGTTAAATGTAATGATACATTTTAGTCTCCAAGAAACTGTGATACGTGCTCTTAGTTATCTGTAATAAACAGGATGTAGAAAAAATGTTTTGAAAAGAACTCTTGAATACAATTGTATGTTATGGTAGTTATTTTGAAAGCCCTCAGTGTTTAATTGCATAACCTTGATATTTTCTTCATTTTTCCCTTTGTTTGGTATGGTGTGAATTTTTTTGTGATGGATGAAGGTATATTTGAGCTATAGATAGATAAAGCTATGTAAGGGTAATAAAGAAAAATGAACTATGTAAGTGCAACAAAGAGAAGGAATTGAGAGAATGATGAGATTGAAGTAAGGTATATGAATGCCTTATGAAAAGTATTTGATATGGGAGGCAAGGATATGCGAGCCTGGATAAGAGAATGAATCAAATGGCAGGAATACTTATGCATTCGCCCAGAATGCTTTTAACTGGTAGCATCGGCCAATCACATTTTTCCATTAAACATATTAATTATTTTTTTGTATAGTTTGAATTTGAAAAGCTATTTGAACGCATAAATTGATTAAATAAATGTAAGCAAAGGTATAGTTTAAAAGTTGGCGGCTAGAGGTACGTAATCCATGAATGCAGATTAAATGCATTAAAATATCAGGAAAATGCGAGCACATAAATTGATTAAATAAATTTAAGTGAAGGCATAGTTTATAGAACTGGCGGGTAGATGTACGTAATGCATGAATACAAATTAAATGCAATGAATGGCATATGGCTCAAGGTGTAATACCCCTCCTCTTACTGTTTGGATTTATTATTTTTCTATGCGTTCGTTTGCTACTTGTGATTGTGATGATACTGTTATTGGTTGATTTGGTTAGTTAGACGTTAGATGATGCTGTTATTTCATTATGAACATGATTATTTCATATGACATTATGGTTGGTTATATTAGTTGATTTTCAGAACTATGTTATGATGCAGTGATTTAATGAATTAGGTCATGAAATGAATTGTTAGTTTAGAAATGTTAATTGATTGATTATGTTATAATTGTTAGAATAGGTGTGACAAAAGACAATATAGCATCACTCGTTCGCGAGTGCCCTGTTATGTTGCGATTCCTTCTCACAATGCAGTATTTTGATTTAATGCTTTGATGTTATATATATATGCACATGTACACAACTTCGTTTGTATGCAGGATTGCAGGTACAAGTCTCGATTCCACCTGCTTCGGCAGGACAGGGCGAGCACCAATAACCCAACGGTTAAATGTTGATACAGAGGTGACGATGAAGTCCTCCCGTCCCATGATGTCAGGTCGTCTCGTTGTTTGGTATTGTTTACTTTGTGTAATTGTCGTCATTTGTGTGTTGCGTTATGTGTTATGTCGTATTTTGTCAAGGTAGCATTGTATAAGTTATGATTCATTTAAGATGGAAATAATTATTTATTTCAATGATTAGATTAAATTCTTTTATATATTTAGATGATTTAATTATTTTTAAAAATCATATATTTCAATTAAATAATAATTAAATATTAAATGTGACTTAGTTATTTTTAATCAATTATCTTGTGGTGGATAATTATGAGAATAATTTATTTAAAATAAATATGTAATGTGATGTGCAAGAAAAGTTGCAAAAATGGAAATTAAAGCAATAAAACAAATAAAAGAATAAAAAGATTGTGTGAGCCAATAGGAATAGAGATCTGGGAAAAAGCTAGCTTTTAAAGAATTGATTTTCTTTTAATTTGGATTTTTGAGAGTTTTGAAGAGATGGGCATTATATTTTTACTCAATTAGGTAAAATTGGGAGTTTTTACACACACAGGGAATATGAGATTACAGAAGTATTTTTGGTGGGTATTCTGAAATTTTAGAAAGGGATTTTCAATCTATTTCTGGTGAATGTTCTGGAGAGTCTTCTGAACAACAAAATAGGTTTCAAGTTCGAAGGTGAAGTCCGGTAGAGGAGATTTGGAGGCACAGTCAAGGAACTCTTCGAGGACATCAGAATCAAGTAGGCATCCTCAGATTTTCGAATAAGCGTTGGACATCAGGTTCTTCTTATACTTTCCTTCTAGTATTTTTCTTTCATCTTTGTGCTTCAGAGAAAACAAAACAAAGTTTAGTAAATATGGTTTATGTGAAGAAAGGAAAATAAACTATTATTTGAATTGAAAATTAGTGAAAGATCTTAAACTAGAAATCAAGAAAAATATAGTTATTGTACTGTCTCTCAAATTTGTCAAAAACAAAAGAAAACCTGATCATCTGAAATCTCCAACTCAACAAAAATAAGATTTTAGGAAAATGATATCTTTGTTGAAAATAATAAATCTTGGGGTTTTAGATATGTAATTATTTTAGTGTGGTTGGATCTATTTATTCTCTGTAAGTGCCTTTTATTCTGGTATTCACCCTCTGTACTTTTATTCAGTATATTTAAATATATATATATATAGATTTTTTGATTTATATTGTTATATGTACATATATTAAATTTTGCGTCAGCCGTACGCCTGACATCAAATAAATTTGATAATTTTCGGATTCTGGGTTCTGTGTTTATTTCATCAAAGTTTCGCACAGAATTTTTAATATTAAAAATTTATTTTATAAAAAAAAGGGAAGACAAAAAAATTAAGTTTTAATGTTTTTTTTTTAAAATTGTATGATGGGAAGGGAGGGACGGCGAAGCCGTACCTCCTGACCCCCTCTCACTCTCTAATGGTCGGGTGGCCAACAGCCCTATGGATCATGCTTCGTACCATCAGTCTGCGGCCTTTGGTTAAATTGTTTATTTTTATATATTAAATTTTGATATATGTTTTAAATATATATTGTTAAATTTTAATAATATTATTATTATCAATATATATATATATATATATTTTGTTATTTTTTTTAATCTGATGAGTATTTAATTTAATAAACATAATAATTATATTTAATTTATTTAATTTATTGAATAATAACAATTATAATTTATTTGACTATTAAACATAATGATTGCTATTTATCCAAAATGAAAACTTGATTATTTTATTTAATATTTTTGTTAGTTTTAATGTAATCTTTTTTATTGTATTATAGTTTAAAGGTTAAATTTGTATTATTGCGTAAATAAAGGGTGTTATTTTATGGGTTGAACGAATAATTTGAATTGGTATTTGTTTTAATTTGTTATTGCAGAAATTATTATGGTACAAAATGTAATGGGGGTTATTTTTATGTATAATTAAACCTTAGATTATTTTAGCACTTTGGATGTAATAGGAATGTTTTATGAAATTTAGTAAATTGGGATTTTGATTATGCAATAGAGTGAGTCATTTTTCCTTAACTATGAAATCATGCAGTCTTGTTATTGTCTTCCTTTCTTTATGGTTGTAAATTTTTCACTCGTAATGTGGGAACCCTGTTGTCAAATTGTGAAAACCTTGTTCCGGAGGCTTGTTGTTTTAGAGTGTTATTCTCCTCTTGTTTATGCTTTTGAGCGTTATTGGTTTTATATTGGAAGGGTTGAACGGTTTGGTAAGACTTTCGACTTGAGTAATCGCGAGAGGGTTAATGCCTCGTGTGTTTAAATTGTTTTATGCTTTATTAATGTTAGTTCAACCCTTGCCTGTTTTGGAGATATGTTAAGGGTCATAGGGAGAGTGGCTCTTCGTGGGCGCCGGCGCCTCGGGTAAGAGGAAGTGCCAGGGGAACCCAATGCAGAGTAGTTAAACAAGTGATAACCTAAAAATAGAATCAGGGGATGGGTAGTAAACATACAAGATAATGAAACCGGATTCCTCGCTCATGCATTGAAGGCCATCGAGACCAGTGATAGACTCCAGTAGGCCGGTCTGAAAAAGTCATAGTCCGCCTTCATGAGAGATTATCGGGTTCCCATTACTACTCCCATGGTGCCGGGCTACCAAGAGGGAGTGAAGGGCCGTGATCTATAGATGGGTACCGCATACCGCTTGGAGGAAGTGCCGTGGGGATCCCATGAGAGTTATGCGACGACAATTTCCACCAGGGGACATTACCTTGTCCTTGTTTCTGTCACCGGATATTGTGCCATTTTATGTTGTTCATTTTAGGGCTAGGGAATCCATAGGTGGGTGCCAGCGCCTCAGTTGGAGGAAGAGCCAGGGGATCCCATGAGAGTTATGTGATGACCCTCCCTACTTGACACCCGTCTGACTTGTTTCTTGTTGCTTATGGAATGGTGTATTGAGCTATTGATTCGTGAGTTATGGAATCGTATTCTTTATAATGGTTGTTTTAGATTTATTTGGAAATGTATTTTGGGTGTTGGTTCGGTTCTTCTGGATGTTATCTCTTTATGATGTTTCTTTGAATTCTTGTGAATTTGTTTCATGATTGTTAATTGATAGTACTTCATGTTATTGTGATGAGTTCTTGGTTTTAACTTGTTATGTGATTTGAGTACGTCGATGGTTGTGCGTTGCATGCTTGAGTTGTACATGTTTTGTGTCATGTTGTTATTGAGTCGGGATGACATTCATGGTCGGGTTCACTTCCTCGTCACCTCTGAGCACGGGGGATGAGTTACTTGTAATTCACATGGTTGGGTGGAACGTGCTCTGCACCCGTTGGGTTCCCCATCAGCGTCCTGTCTTCTCAGCATTTCCAGTTGGAGTTGTACCAGCATTCACCTTGTAGTTCATATTTCATTATTCTTGTATCAATCCCCATGTTGGGAAATTCTATGTAATTCAATTATCAGAGATTGTAATGTAACATTTAAACAATGATGTAATAGTTAGGCTCATTTGTATCCTTGTTAAAAGATTTTATCATGGATGTAATTATGCGATGTTTATTATGCTCGCATCATGGTTATGGGATGTATCATTGTTTATGGTTATTATAAAGGAAATGGTTATGTTGTAAATGTTATCTTTATTTCCGTTTAGTTGTTGCGATGTAACCTCGCGTGCCCCAGAGAACCAAGTGTGTTAATGCTATGTAATATGTTATGTGGTTATGGTTAAATGTATTACATGTTTAATTTAATTATTTAAAAAAAAAAAAATATTTGCTATGTGTGTGTTCTCTGGGCTTCCAGCATGATCTATCATAACTTTGTATCGTGTGAGCATAGGTTCATACACTGGCACTATGTGCTCACTCATGGAACCTTATAACAAATTCCTAGAGAGTTCAGAGTTTATTTTGTTGTGTTTGTTGTGAACCTAAGTTTCTTCCGTTAGCCGTCCTGTGGCAATGGTGCAAGAAACCGATGGGAAAGGGATAGGACCTCGCAAAGAATGCACCAATATCCTTCCTATCAAGGGATGCACTATGAACCCTTGTGTCATTGTGTACGTGGTTTCGCTGATGCGAAGTTATGTGTGGTTTTTGGCGCGATCTCTCGCATGCCGTTTGTTGTGTGCTTACTTTATTCCATTTAATGGCTTTCCGAGTAAGCTATATCCTTGGGGGAGGATGTAATACCCCATGTTACTAATACCTTTTTAATATTATTTTTTACTCTTATGCGTGAGCTTGATACTACTTTTCTATTAATATCATTAGTTCACCGCCTTGGTGTAAGGTGGATGCCTCCTGCATTAGGGAATCTATTTCTTGTTTACCGCTTCCGTGAGTGTTTATTTTATGAGGGGGGGAGGATGTACACTTCTCCTCTTACTGTTTGGATTTATTATTTTTCTATGCATTCGTTTGCTACTTGTGATTGTGATGATACTGTTATTGTTTGATTTGGTTAGTTAGACATTAGATGATGTTGTTATTTCATTATGAACATGATTATTTCATATGACATTATGGTTGGTTATATTAGTTGATTTTCAGAACTATGTTATGATGCAGTGATTTAATGAATTAGGTCATGAGATGAATTGTTAGTTTAGAAATGTTAATTGATTGATTATGTTATAATTGTTAGAATAGGTGTGAAAAAAGACAATATAGCATCACTCGTTCGCGAGTGCCCTGTTATGTTGCGATTCCTTCTCACAATGCAGTATTTTGATTTAATGCTTTGATGTTATATATATATGCACATGTACACAACTTCGTTTGTATGCAGGATTGCAGGTACAAGTCTCGATTCCACCTGCTTCGGCAGGACAGGGCGAGCACCAATAACCCAACGGTTAAATGTTGATACAGAGGTGACGATGAAGTCCTCCCGTCCCATGATGTCAGGTCGTCTCGTTGTTTGGTATTGTTTACTTTGTGTAATTGTCGTCATTTGTGTGTTGCGTTATGTGTTATGTCGTATTTTGTCAAGGTAGCATTGTATAAGTTATGATTCATTTTAATGATGGAAATAATTATTTATTTCAATGATTAGATTAAATTCTTTTATATATTTAGATGATTTAATTGTTTTGAAAATCATATATTGCAATTAAATAATAATTAAATATTAAATATGGCTTAATTATTTTAATCAATTAATTGGTGGTGGATAATTATGAGAATATTTTATTTAAAATAAATATGTAATGTGAGGTGCAAGAAAAGTTGCAAAACAGGAATTAAAGCAATAAAACAAATAAAAGAATAAAAAGATTGTGTGAGCCAATAGGAATAGAGATCAGGGAAAAAGCTAGCTTTTAAAGAATTGATTTTCTTTTAACTTTGATTTTGAGAGTTTTTGAAGAGAGGGACAATATATTTTTATTTAATTAAGAATTTTTGGAAGTTTACACACAATGTGGAATATGAGATTAGAGAAGCGCATTTTGGTGGGTATCAAATTTTAGAAAGGATTTTCAATCTATTTCCGTGAATGTTCGAGAGTCTTCCTAACAACAAAAATAGGTTTCAAGTTCAAGGTGAAGTCCCAGAGGAGATTTGAGGCATACTAAGAACTCTTCGAGGACATCAGAATCAAGCAGGCATCCTCAGATTTTCGAATAAGCGTTGGACATCAGGTTCTTCTTATACTTTCCTTCTAGTATTTTTCTTTCATCTTTGTGCTTCAAAGAAAACAAAACAAAGTTTAGTAAATATGGTTTATGTGAAGAAAGGAAAATAAACTGTTATTTGAATTGAAAATTAGTGAAAGATCTTAAACTAGAAATCAAGAAAAATATAGTTATTGTACTGTCTCTCAAATTTGTCAAAAACAAAAGAAAACCTGATCATCTGAAATCTCCAACTCAACAAAAATAAGATTTTAGGAAAATGATATCTTTGTTGAAAATAATAAATCTTGGGGTTTTAGATATGTAATTATTTTAGTGTGGTTGGATCTATTTATTCTCTGTAATTGCCTTTTATTCTGGTATTCACCCTGTACTTTTATTCAGTATATTTAAATATATATATATATATAGATTTTTGATTTATATTGTTATATGTATATATATTAAATTTTGTGTCGGCCGTACCCCTGACATCGAATAAATTTGATAATTTTCGGATTCTGGGTTCTGTGTTTATTTCATCGAAGTTTCGCACGAAATTTTTAATATTAAAAATTTCTTTTATAAAAAAAAAGGGAAGACAAAAAAATTAAGTTTTAATGTTTTTTTAAAAAAATTGTATGGTGGGAAGGGAGGGACGGCGAAGCCGTACCTCCTGACCCCCTCTCACTGCGCACTGTGGCTACGGGTACAGCAGTCACATGGACTACTGTGCGCAGTCCTATGGACTGCGCCCAGCCATTGGGCCCGTGGCCTTTGGTTAAATTAAGTTTATTTTTTTTATATATTAAATTTTGATATATGTTTTAAATATATATTGTTAAATTTTAATAATATTATTATTATCAATATATATATATATATATATATATATATATTTTGTTATTTTTTTTAATCTGATGAGTATTTAATTTAATAAACATAATAATTATATTTAATTTATTTAATTTATTGAATAATAACAATTATAATTTATTTGACTATTAAACATAATGATTGCTATTTATCCAAAATGAAAACTTGATTATTTTATTTAATATTTTTGTTAGTTTTAATGTAATCTTTTTTATTGTATTATAGTTTAAAGGTTAAATTTGTATTATTGTGTAAATAAAGGGTGTTATTTTATGGGTTGAACGAATAATTTGAATTGGTATTTGTTTTAATTTGTTATTGCGGAAATTATTATGGTACGAAATGTAATGGGGGTTATTTTTATGTATAATTAAACCTTAGATTATTTTAGCACTTTGGATGTAATAGGAATGTTTTATGAAATTTAGTAAATTGGGATTTTGATTATGCAATAGAGTGAGTCATTTTTCCTTAACTATGAAATCATGCAGTCTTGTTATTGTCTTCCTTTCTTTATGGTTGTAAATTTTTCACTCGTAATGTGGGAACCCTGTTGTCAAATTGTGAAAACCTTGTTCCGGAGGCTTGTTGTTTTAGAGTGTTATTCTCCTCTTGTTTATGCTTTTGAGCGTTATTGGTTTTATATTGGAAGGGTTGAACGGTTTGGTAAGACTTTCGACTTGAGTAATCGTGAGAGGGTTAATGCCTCGTGTGTTTAGATTGTTTTATGCTTTATTAATGTTAGTTCAACCCTTGCCTGTTTTGGAGATATGTTAAGGGTCATAGGGAGAGTGGCTCTTCGTGGGCACTGGCGCCTCGGGTAAGAGGAAGTGCCAGGGCAACCCACGTAAGAGTAGTTAAACAAGTGATAACCTAAAAATAGAATTTAGGGGGATGGGTAGTAAAACATACAAGATAATGAAAACTGGATTCCTCGTCTATGCATTAGGGCTACCGTAGACTAGTGATAGACTGAGTAGGCCGTGGTCGGCAAAGTCATAGTCTCGTCTTCATGAGAGATTATCGGCTCTGCATTAGCTACCCTATGGTGCCGGTGCCTCAGTAGGAGGAAGGGCCAGGTGATCCATAGATGGGTGTCGGCGCCTCAGTTGGAGGAAGTGCTAGGGGATCCCATGAGAGCTATGCGATGACACTCTCCACTAGACATCCTTGTCCTTGTTTCTTGTCGCCTCTAGATATTGTTATTTTATGTTGTTCTGATTTTAGGGCTAGGGAATCCATAGGTGGGTGCCGGCGCCTCAGTTGGAGGAAGAGCCAGGGGATCCCATGAGAGTTATGTGATGACCCTCCCTACTTGACACCCGTCTGACTTGTTTCTTGTTGCTTATGGAATGGTGTATTGAACGGTTGATTCAGAGTTATTATGGAATCGTATTCTTTATAATGGTTGTTTTAGATTTATTTGGAAATGTATTTTGGGTGTTGGTTCGGTTCTTCTGGATGTTATCTCTTTATGATGTTTCTTTGAATTCTTGTGAATCTGTTTCATGATTGTTAATTGATAGTACTTCATGTTATTGTGATGAGTTTCTTGGTTTAACTTGTTATGTGATTTGAGTACGTCATTTATTGTGCGCTGTACGCTTGAGTTGTACTTGTTTGTACCATATTGTTGTTGAGTCGGTTTGACATTCATGGTCGGGTTCACTTCCTCGTCACCTCTGAGCATGGGGGTGAGTTACTTGTAATTCACATGGTTGGGTGGAACGTGCTCCGCACCCGTTGGGTTCCCCATCAGCATCCTGTCTTCTCAGCATTTCCAGTTGGAATTGTACCAGCATTCACCTTGTAGTTCATATTTCATTATTCTTGTATCAATCCCCATGTTGGGAAATTCTATGTAATTCAATTATCAGAGATTGTAATGTAACATTTAAACAATGATGTAATAGTTAGGCTCATTTGTATCCTTGTTAAAAGATTTTATCATGGATGTAATTATGCTGTGATAAGCTTATTATACCAAGATCATGGTTATGGGATGTATCATTGTTTATGGTTATTATAAAGGAAATGGTTATGTTGTAAATGTTATCTTTATTTCCGTTTAGTTGTTGCGATGTAACCTCGCGTGCCCCAGAGAACCAAGTGTGTTAATGCTATGTAATATGTTATGTGGTTATGGTTAAATGTATTACATGTTTAATTTAATTATTTAAAAAAAAAATTATTTGCTGTGTGTGTTCTCTGGGGTTTGCATGACGGGCATTACACAAGGTGAAGGCGCTGGAATGGCTTGGTGGCCACGTGTGGCCAGGGTACTTTGGTCATTTAATACAGAGGTAAGCTAGTTGTTATGAATCTCTATTACTTTGCGTGTGTTGTTTTTGTGGTCTGTAAGTGCATGTTCTGAGGAATGCAACTGATTGGTGTGACTGCAAGGCAAGCATATAAATGGATTTAGAAATGTATTTGATTTGAGAAGAAAGGACGTACAAGGGTAGAAATGGTAATGAATGGAATCGATAGGGTATGAAGTGATCATTTCTTCCAACAAAGGGTGGAAGAATGTCTAGTTTGTTATTGGTTATGCTTTTAAAAATCATCATAGGGCTAAGTGTCTCAATACAAGCATAGAAAAAAGACTCATGTCCCATTTCTCACTCTCCTTTGTACTAAACAAGGTGCCGAGATCCTTGAGCTTCATCGAAATGCAACAAGAGAAGAATAGATATAAATATATAATGATATTTAAGGATACAAGAGTCAAAAGAGAAAACAAAGTAGAAGTTATTATGCATAGACTATGAAAATAAAAAATACATGGACTTTTTTGATAGATATAGCAATGAATACTTGGATTTCTACATGTGTGTATGTATACATTTGCAGTAAGAAATGTACTTTATGATGTGATTCAGGAAGCAAAAATGTAGTATTTTTTTGTTTGAATTATTAAATACAAATAATCTTAAAAGATTTGTAAGAATGCTTGAGCCATCTATGTATACATGCATTCATGTATACATGTATCCATGTGCTTAGAATGCATAGAAGAGTGAAAAGCATCCTTGACATTTGGACGAGAAATTTTGAATGGAAAACACTAAAATCGATTAGAAATAGAAATTTATAATCAAAGCATTTGAAATGCATCAAAGCACAATGAGAGTCAACTTGCATTTGCAGTAGCAAACGAAAGAAAATAGGGAAAATGAACTACTTATCACCAATGCATATATGGAAGGAATGCATAAATACATGGATCCATGTAAACATTAGTGCATGCATGGATGTGTACATGTGTCCATGTAATTTGGTACGTAAACAAGAATCTATATATGCCTACGTGCATAAAGTTAGAAATGTCAGAAACAATTTGCATTTGAAACATATACATTATTGTTTTCTGAACAAGTGTATAAAGGATATCTAATTATGCATATGAATGCATGTATACATGTAAATATTTGTTAAATCTGATGATACATTTTAGTCTCCAAGAAACTGTCATACGTGCTCTTAGTTATCTATAATAAACAGGATGTACAAAAAAAGTTTAGAAAAGAGCTCTTGAATACAAGTATATTTTATGATAGTTATTTTGAAAGCCCTCAGTGTTTAATTGCATAACCTTGATATTTTCTTCATCTTTTTCTTTGTTTGGTATGGTGTGAATTTTGTTGTGATGGATGAAGGTACATTTGATGTATAGATAGATAGAGATATGTGAGGGTAAAAAAGAAGAATGAGTTATGCATGTGGAACAAAGAGAGGGAATTGAGAGAATGATGAGATGCAAGTAAGGTATATGAATAAGTTATGAAAAGTATTTGATATGGGAGGCAAGGATATGAAAGAGTCAATATGAAAATGAATGGAATGTAAATGTTACGAGTTTATCATTTTTTAGTTATACGCTTAAAGTTAAATGTAAGAAATAAAAAATTGAATGAGGAAGCTGGATTGAATGAAAAAGGGAATGCAACAGATTTGTGTGATCCAAGATAAGCATATAAATGGATTTTGAAATGTATTTGATTTCAAAAAAAGGAAAGTGCAAGGGTAGAAATGGAAATGAATGGAATCGATAGGGTATGAAGTGATCATTTCTTCCAACAAAGGGTGGAAGAATGTCTAGTTTGTTATTGGTTATGCTTTTTAAAATCATCACAGGGTTGAGTGTCTCAATACAAACACAGGAAAAAGACTCATGTCCCATTTCTCACTCTCCTTCATAGTGAACAAGGTTTCGAGATCCTTGAGCTTCCTCAAAATGCGACAAGAGAAGAATAGATATAAATATATAATGATATTTAAGGATATTACCTTAGAATTTAAATTGCAATAACTTGAATATGACCTTCAAAAATATTGGAAAACCAATAAAATATTTATCAAATTAGAGAGATATACACTTCCTAAAATGAACTCTAAAATAACATATATCATTTTTTCTTGTCGTCATAGTGCCTATATTATTGTGTAATATCACTTGTAATGAATCAAATTGCACAATAAAACAATAGAGTAAGAAATATACTACAAATACTTGATAATAGTAAGTTAGTTTCAAGAGACAAGTTCTCAAAGTTTCCAAGAAGAACACAATTCAGAATAGGATGATAATAAACTAACTACAAGCTTCTATAAACACCTTACTTATGTCTTAGAAATCACCCAAGCTAATGTAGATTTAAAATATGGAAATATATGTACATTTTGTTTTTGAGCAACGAATATCTTATATGTAACCATTGGAGTGATTAGACCGTCTCTAGTAGGAATGCAAACAGATACGTCAAGACGGATTAGCATTACCAAAAACTTGTAAAAAAAGACAAAATGAAAACAATAAATATGGTAGGTCATGAAACCGAAAAAATGCAAATGCTGATGCGTTAGAAAACAATAAATGCATGGACAGAGAAATACGTAGAGCTATTCACAAATATATGCATGGATGCATCGACAGACACATGTATACACAGAAGACATAACTACATGGACAGATAGAGAAATGAATTCATGTATACATGGATCCATGCATATTTGCATATAGATACAAATGCATATGCTACATGAAAGGATGTATTCATATACACATGGAAATATGGATGAAGGAATATATGCATATATGCATGTATGGACAATATGCATGATTGTATGTCAACATACAACTTTTGATTTTTTTATATTGGAGAATTAACATTTATTTGTTCCTATTTATCAGAATAGCTTTATAAATCATTATTGTTATAGAAAATCAGTGAAATGTGATTGCATAGATTGATTAAATAAATTTAAGGAAAGGCATAGTTAATAAAACGGTGAGTAGAGGTATGCAATCCATGACTACAAATTAAATGCATTGAAATATCAGGAAAATGCGAACACATAGAGAGGTTAAAATAATTGAAGTAAATGCATTAAATGGCATCTGGGTCATGGGGAAGGTGCTGGAATGGCTTGGTGGCCATGGGTGGCCAGTATAGGTGCACAAATGCATATGTGCATGTTTTACATGCACACATGTATAGATGGATGCATAGACACATGTATACAGACAGAGATAGATATGTTACAGAGAGAGTTGTGCAGATACATGGATGTGTAGAAATATGCATGTATGCATCTGCAAATGGGCAGAGACAAAGACATATACATAGGTGCATGAGTCCATAGATGCATATATACATGTATCCATGCAACATATCGATAGATGCATATATACATGGATGTGTGCATGTTATCCATAGGTGCATATATGCATAAATTGATGTATACATGTAGCCGTAGATACATCCATACATATATAGACAGATGCACAAAGAGATGGTGAGATATATGCATAAATTGATATATGCATGATTGCATCTATGGATACACAGATACATAATAAGATGAAGAGAAAGAGATATTTATATATGCATATCCCATTGTTTGCATTTATGCCTATGAGGACAATAAACATGACTTTTAACAAAATCCCTCTATGTTTTATGCTTTCATGACAATGGAAAAGCTCAAAGCAACACACTATCAACTTATTCTTTGAAAGCATAGCTAAAGGTACATAATTCATTGATCCAAAATCAATGCATTCAATGGCATCTGACTAAAGAGGAGGCTGTTTGGATTCCTAATTAGTCTTTGAATATATAACAACTAAAAGAGAGTAATAAGTATAATTATCCTTGGCCACATTTCACATTTTCACCTTTCAATCAAAGTCAATTAACAAAATAGCAATAAGACCTAAAGAAGGTTCAAGGAGTATGCTGGTAGAAAACCATATTCTGGACAGTGGCTAGAGAATGTGTTGAAATTGCTTTATAAACTTTGAAGCAAATGCATTTTTCCTTCTGTTTACTTTCATTGTACATCTTAAATGGAAGTTGGGTGTCGCATTGCTGCAATGCATTTGGATACTTTGATTATAAAATCATAGTTAAGATCATTTTAGGTGTTATCCATTCAAATCTTTCATCTGAGTCTCGGAGGCAATGCACAGCTGTCCCATAAAGAGAGCTTTGGAACAAAAGTGCTGTCATAAAGGATAGAGGGGTATTGTCAAATATTGTGGTTATTGTCATGATAGGAACACATGCAAAATATGGAAGCATAGAGAGAGCAACTGAACTCTTTTAAAATCCCATGAAACATAGTCTTTCTATGCATCCATGCATAGAGGTATGCATGTATATATGTGTACATGTAATCATCGTACATGTTGACATAATAATTAAAACAAAGAAATAATTACAATTATCCTTGTGTACATTTGAACTGTCGATCAAAGGCAATTGACAAATTAGCACTAGGAAACCATGTGTGTGTTAATATGTTGGATAACATGTACTTGTGCATAGGTGTATATGGATATGGAAACCTGAATTTGAAAATGAATGGAGTGGAAATGGTATGAATTTAACAATTTTCAGTTCTACATAGAAAATTAAATGCAAGATATAAGTAGATTATTAAATGTATTTGAAATAGGAAGAAAAGATATTGAAGCCTGGAAATGCAAATGAATGGAATAAAAAGCCTATGAAGTCATCATTTCTTTCATCATAGGGTGCAACAATTGCCAGTTTCTTATTGGATATGCTTTATAAAATCATCATAGGGCTGATTGTCTAGATAGATGTACAGAAGAAAAGCTCAAGGCCCATTCCTTACTCTTTGTCGTACACAACAAGGTGTTAAGATCCTTGAGTTTTTAGATCATGAAATTAGGAAAATGTGAATGGTAGTGCATATCAAGTGCACTTAGTGCTTGAGGCAATAAGCAATTGCATATCTTAGTATCTTTAGATTTTAGATCGCATAGGTAACATGTGCCTCATAGTCATCTAGTTAGGGTAATATGATCACTTTGTGCATATTGCTATTTAATTCTAGAAGTTGATGTTTCAAAAGTTATTTTTTATTATTTGGAAAGTGGTA
>VDFB02260772.1:0-66411 GCA_007258455.2 Sequoia sempervirens | reverse complement strand
TCCAACAAAGGGTGGAAGAATGTCTAGTTTGTTATTGGTTATGCTTTTTAAAATCATCACAGGGTTGAGTGTCTCAATACAAACACAGGAAAAAGACTCATGTCCCATTTCTCACTCTCCTTCATAGTGAACAAGGTTTCGAGATCCTTGAGCTTCCTCAAAATGCGACAAGAGAAGAATAGATATAAATATATAATGATATTTAAGGATATTACCTTAGAATTTAAATTGCAATAACTTGAATATGACCTTCAAAAATATTGGAAAACCAATAAAATATTTATCAAATTAGAGAGATATACACTTCCTAAAATGAACTCTAAAATAACATATATCATTTTTTCTTGTCGTCATAGTGCCTATATTATTGTGTAATATCACTTGTAATGAATCAAATTGCACAATAAAACAATAGAGTAAGAAATATACTACAAATACTTGATAATAGTAAGTTAGTTTCAAGAGACAAGTTCTCAAAGTTTCCAAGAAGAACACAATTCAGAATAGGATGATAATAAACTAACTACAAGCTTCTATAAACACCTTACTTATGTCTTAGAAATCACCCAAGCTAATGTAGATTTAAAATATGGAAATATATGTACATTTTGTTTTTGAGCAACGAATATCTTATATGTAACCATTGGAGTGATTAGACCGTCTCTAGTAGGAATGCAAACAGATACGTCAAGACGGATTAGCATTACCAAAAACTTGTAAAAAAAGACAAAATGAAAACAATAAATATGGTAGGTCATGAAACCGAAAAAATGCAAATGCTGATGCGTTAGAAAACAATAAATGCATGGACAGAGAAATACGTAGAGCTATTCACAAATATATGCATGGATGCATCGACAGACACATGTATACACAGAAGACATAACTACATGGACAGATAGAGAAATGAATTCATGTATACATGGATCCATGCATATTTGCATATAGATACAAATGCATATGCTACATGAAAGGATGTATTCATATACACATGGAAATATGGATGAAGGAATATATGCATATATGCATGTATGGACAATATGCATGATTGTATGTCAACATACAACTTTTGATTTTTTTATATTGGAGAATTAACATTTATTTGTTCCTATTTATCAGAATAGCTTTATAAATCATTATTGTTATAGAAAATCAGTGAAATGTGATTGCATAGATTGATTAAATAAATTTAAGGAAAGGCATAGTTAATAAAACGGTGAGTAGAGGTATGCAATCCATGACTACAAATTAAATGCATTGAAATATCAGGAAAATGCGAACACATAGAGAGGTTAAAATAATTGAAGTAAATGCATTAAATGGCATCTGGGTCATGGGGAAGGTGCTGGAATGGCTTGGTGGCCATGGGTGGCCAGTATAGGTGCACAAATGCATATGTGCATGTTTTACATGCACACATGTATAGATGGATGCATAGACACATGTATACAGACAGAGATAGATATGTTACAGAGAGAGTTGTGCAGATACATGGATGTGTAGAAATATGCATGTATGCATCTGCAAATGGGCAGAGACAAAGACATATACATAGGTGCATGAGTCCATAGATGCATATAGACATGTATCCATGCAACATATCGATAGATGCATATATACATGGATGTGTGCATGTTATCCATAGGTGCATATATGCATAAATTGATGTATACATGTAGCCGTAGATACATCCATACATATATAGACAGATGCACAAAGAGATGGTGAGATATATGCATAAATCAATATATGCATGATTGCATCTATGGATACACAGATACATAATAAGATGAAGAGAAAGAGATATTTATATATGCATATCCCATTGTTTGCATTTATGCCTATGAGGACAATAAACATGACTTTTAACAAAATCCCTCTGTGCTTTATGCTTTCATGACAACAGAAAAGCTCAAAGCAACACACTGTCGACTTATTCTTTGAAAGCATAGCTAAAGGTACATAATTCATTGATCCAAAATCAATGCATTGAATGGCATCTGACTAAAGAGGAGGCTGTTTGGATTCCTAATTAGTCTTTGAATATATAACAACTAAAAGAGAGTAATAAGTATAATTATCCTTGGCCACATTTCACATTTTCACCTTTCAATCAAAGTCAATTAACAAAATAGCAATAAGACCTAAAGAAGGTTCAAGGAGTATGCTGGTAGAAAACCATATTCTGGACAGTGGCTAGAGAATGTGTTGAAATTGCTTTATAAACTTTGAAGCAAATGCATTTTTCCTTCTGTTTACTTTCATTGTACATCTTAAATGGAAGTTGGGTGTCGCATTGCTGCAATGCATTTGGATACTTTGATTATAAAATCATAGTTAAGATCATTTTAGGTGTTATCCATTCAAATCTTTCATCTGAGTCTCGGAGGCAATGCACAGCTGTCCCATAAAGAGAGCTTTGGAACAAAAGTGCTGTCATAAAGGATAGAGGGGTATTGTCAAATATTGTGGTTATTGTCATGATAGGAACACATGCAAAATATGGAAGCATAGAGAGAGCAACTGAACTCTTTTAAAATCCCATGAAACATAGTCTTTCTATGCATCCATGCATAGAGGTATGCATGTATATATGTGTACATGTAATCATCGTACATGTTGACATAATAATTAAAACAAAGAAATAATTACAATTATCCTTGTGTACATTTGAACTGTCGATCAAAGGCAATTGACAAATTAGCACTAGGAAACCATGTGTGTGTTAATATGTTGGATAACATGTACTTGTGCATAGGTGTATATGGATATGGAAACCTGAATTTGAAAATGAATGGAGTGGAAATGGTATGAATTTAACAATTTTCAGTTCTACATAGAAAATTAAATGCAAGATATAAGTAGATTATTAAATGTATTTGAAATAGGAAGAAAAGATATTGAAGCCTGGAAATGCAAATGAATGGAATAAAAAGCCTATGAAGTCATCATTTCTTTCATCATAGGGTGCAACAATTGCCAGTTTCTTATTGGATATGCTTTATAAAATCATCATAGGGCTGATTGTCTAGATAGATGTACAGAAGAAAAGCTCAAGGCCCATTCCTTACTCTTTGTCGTACACAACAAGGTGTTAAGATCCTTGAGTTTTTAGATCATGAAATTAGGAAAATGTGAATGGTAGTGCATATCAAGTGCACTTAGTGCTTGAGGCAATAAGCAATTGCATATCTTAGTATCTTTAGATTTTAGATCGCATAGGTAACATGTGCCTCATAGTCATCTAGTTAGGGTAATATGATCACTTTGTGCATATTGCTATTTAATTCTAGAAGTTGATGTTTCAAAAGTTATTTTTTATTATTTGGAAAGTGGTATTTATCTGTTTTGTTGTTTGTGTTTCAAAGTGAATGCATTAAATGGCATGTGAATTTGTCATGGAATATAGATTTAAGTGACTAGAGATGCATTGTGATTACTTTGAACATTTCAGTTCTGTTATTCTGCAGATCTGTGTAGTCACAGGAGATGTTGTTGTTGCAGAGTCAAGACCTAGAAACGAGCTACTTGATACATGTATCGATAGATACACGGATGTGGACATCCATCATGGTATCCATAGATGCGTAGATACATGTATCTATGAATACATGTATCCATAGATACATCGACACATATATGGATAGGTGGCTGTATACACACGCACATAGAAGCACAGATACATATATGTGTGGATGCATCTATAGGTAGAAGAATACATAGAAACATAGTTACATGGATAGATAGATACATGCATAGTTGGACACATAAATGCTTAAATATGCATGTATGGAAATATCCATGGATTGCATATGAATTTGCATAGATACATATATCCATGCATGCATGTATACATACACGCATGTATTGTAGTACACATGGATGCATGTATATGTGTACCTATGGACAGGATGCATGGAAGCATGTAAATAGAAGAATTTTGTGAAATGTCATAGCAATTGTCCTCATAGGCACGTATGCAAAAAATAGAAGCATACAAAAGGCAAGTGAGCTGTTTGACAAAAGTCATCGAATAAATGTGGATCCATGAAATGTGGTTTGAAAGGGATTATGTAGAAGCCCTTTTGTCTATTCTGTTCACTGCATGTGAGTCCTGTAAAGACTATGTATCTTCAATTGCTGTAGAGGTGTCTCATAGAGAGAGCTTTAAAACCAATGTGTTGTTAACCTATGCCATAATGAGAAGTTTGGAACAATGTAAACCTAAACTCTACAATTGTAGCTAAGGCATTCTTATACTTTGATTATAAATTCATATTTTAAACTACTTTTAGTATTATCCATTCAAATTTCTTGTTGAAATGAGAAGGTTTCATCTGCGTTTGATAGGAATTATGTAGAAACCGTCTTGTCCATTTTACTTCATGCATGCGAGCCTTGTAAAGTTTGTGTATTTTTTATTACTTAAAAGCGGTCCCATAAAGAGAGCTTTGGAACCAAAATTATGTCAATGTGTGCGATAATGAGAGTTTTCTCCTTGAACCTTGTTATATATTGAAAGACTAAATAGCAATCCAAACAGTCTCCCCTTTAGTCAGATGCCATTGAATGCATTGATTTTGGATCAATGAATTATGTACCTTCAGCCACTAGTTTTAATCAAACAATGCATATGTATTGAGAATCAAAAGTTGTTTGTTGTGAACCCATTTTTTAATTTGCCTATGCATTTTCCCGGAATGCTTTTAACCGGTAGCATCGCCCAATCACATTTCGCCATTTAACATATTACTTTTTTTTTTGTATAGTTTGAATTTGGAGAGCTATTTTTTATATTGGAAAATTAGCATTTATCTATTTTCCTATTCGTCCGAGTAGCTCTATAAATCATTTCCGTCTTAAAAATCCGGGAAAATGCGAATGCATAAATTGATTAAATAAATTTAAGCAAAGGCATAGTTTTAAAACTGGCGGCTAGAGGCACGTAATCCATGAATGCAGATTAAATGCATTAAAATATGAGGAAAATGCGAACACAGTGCATGAATACAAATTAAATGCATTAAATGGCATATGGCTGGAGATGAACGCGCTGTAATGGCTTGGTGGCCACATGTGGGCAGGGTACTTTGGTCATTTAATATAGAGTTAAGCCACTTGCTATGCATATCTATTACTTTGTGTATGTTGTTTTTTGTGTTCTGCAAGCCCGTGTTCTCTAAACCTAAGCTCTACAATTGCTTTGAGATTTTTCACTATGGTGAAAGCATAAAGGATAAAGGAATTTTGTGAACTGTTATAGTTAATGTGCTCATAGGAACATATGCAAAATATGGAGGCATATACAAGGGAAGCGAACTGTTCAAACAAACTCTTCAAAGAAATGTGGTCCCATGGAATGCATTAAGTATTCATAATGGACACTTTGGTTTTCACATGTTAACTTTGTCAGGTAATGCAATTTGACATGTAATGGGTGAAAGAAACATATATGCATTGTCTTGTGGGGTAGAAGTGGGCATAGTATTCCAATATCTTGAATGTTCAGACCATTGATTGCATAACAATATCAAGGAAGAGCATAGAGGTCTATAAAAACTAAGCAACATAAGAAAAGAAATGTTGAAGTCATGACATGAACAATAGAACTATTCAACATTGAACTCAATGTCTCTAATAATTATTGTAAAAGCTATTAATGCCATAGATGAAGTACTATGAATAAAAATTTAGTTTCTGCTTTTCTTGAAATGCAATTCAAAAACTGCTATAAATGCATAACACAAGGTTGTGTAACATATTGCCGCTCTTGTGTCTAATTTCTTTGGACATAAATGCTTTACACATTTGATTGCAATAGTAACATGTCTATGAAAATGGAACAAGAGAGATGAGGAATACAAGATGGAAAAATGAAAACATGAAACAAAATTTTATGTAGTCATTATATTGAAGAATTTCAATTGCATTTCAAGAAAAGCAAAAACACAATTTGGAAAGCTGACCTTGCAATGTGCTATTGGATGATCAAGTATACTTGCAGCAATGTAGAAAGGATTGTTTAAATAGACTTGAAAGCACCGATCGCTGTTACAAGGACAGTCTAGACAAATGAGTACAGTGAGTGACATATACTATGTTATTCATAAAAAGAAAACATAATTCTTATGTAGATTCATTTTGACAATAAAGAACCTAAGTAAGAAATTTTGTTGCTTATAATGCAAATTGCATTTTATAATTTTAAAATACTTATTGTTATTTGTGTACCTTATAATATAGAACATATTTTGCATATCTATGCATTAGTGTAATTCTGTTATTGCAATGGTGCCATAAGCTCTTTAAGATACACTGAAGGAGAAATACAATCCAAGGTTGTTGGCATCCTGATAAAAAAGATGATGAGATACATCCAATTAATGTATGCCACAACATCTTATTCAATGAAGATGATTTGGATATAGACATTATAAATGAGAATCCTTATTGGTGTGTGAGTAATCCTCTTTTTCAAGACTTTTCAAGGAAATTGCATACGAATACTATCAGTAAATAGGTGGAATCAGATTTATTAATTGACTTTGATTGATCAGTCAAATGTGCACAAGGATAGTTATAATTATTTCTTTGTTTTAATTATTATGAATGTAAATACTATTTAACAGTTACCTAATTAATTAGATATGAAATAATAGAAGGGAAAAGAAGATTAATTAATTAAGATAATTTGATTCATTAAATAATAAGGTGAATTATCATTCAAAAGTACATAAATTAGAAGTTTGGAAAAATCCCTCTTTCCTTTATGCTTTAATGACAACGAGAAAGCTGAAAGCAATTGTGGAGTTTAGGCTTATATCTGTAAATTGCATTTTCCTAACAGTTTATAAAGCCTTCTCAACACATTGTCCACATATTCTTCCAAAGGTCCCATTATGGCACATGCTAACAACACAGTGGCTCTAAAGCTTGCACTATGGAACAGTTCTGCAGTGATTGAAGATATGTAATCTTTAGAGGACTCATAAGCACCAAGTTATTGTTAAGCTCCCATATTGTACACTAGACAAAAGACAATTGTTCATCCAAGGAACCAGTCTATGAAGATTAGTGTAGGTTGAGCACTGTGAAACCGAATCTGCCTATAGACTCTAAAATGAAAGAAAACTGACGAAAATAACTATTTATTGCCTGGAGTAACTTGTCTACGAGTGTCCTTTTTGGAACCATGACAACCTTTGCCCTGTCACTGTAAACTCTTTCGTAGAAAAGACATATAGACACACACATATATATATATATACATATGTATACATATGCACAGATGCATCTATGTAGACACATATAAATGCATGTATGGACGTAAACATACATGCATGCATGCATATAGACATAGATGCATTTATACACACATACATATATGCATAAATACATAAATGCATAGATATATCCAGAGACATATGCATACATGCATACATGCATCTACAAATGTTTACATAGATATGCACATAGACAAATGCATATGTACATAGAGACATGCATACATATATACATGCACCGACACATCGCACACAAAGTGATAGTGATAGTCCAAGTAAAGCACTATGAAACACAGCTTCATTATGAACTTCAATGTAAGGAAACTCTGAAAATTAACAAATTATCACCTCAAGTAACTCGTTTCTGGATCTGGACTCTGTAACTATAACATCTTCTGCTTAGTTGTTGCAAACTCTTCCTTAGAACATGTGTCTATAGAACTCAAGAACAACACACGCAAAGTAATAGAGATGCATAGCAAGTGGCTTAACCCTATATTAAATGACCAAAGTACCCTGGCCACATGTGGCCACCAAGCCATTCTAGCGCCTTCACCTTAAGCCAGATGCCATTTAATGCATTTAATTTGTATTTATGCATTACGTATGTTTACCTGCTAGTTTTATAAACTATGCCTTTGCTTAAATTTATTTAATCAATCTATGCGCTCGTATTTTCCTGATATTTTAATGCATTTAATCTGCATTCATGGATTATGTGCCTCTAGCCGCCAGTTTCAAAACTATGCCTTTGCTTAAATTTATTTAATCAATTTATGCATTCGCATTTTCCCGGATTTTTAAGACGGAAATGATTTATAAAGCTACTCGGATGAATAGGAAAATAGATAAATTCTAATTTTCCAATATAAAAAATAGCTCTCCAAATTCAAACTATACAAAAAAATAAGTAATATGTTAAATGGCGAAATGTGATTGGGCGATGCTACCGGTTAAAAGCATTCCGGGAAAATGCATAAGTATTCCTGCCTTGATGCTAGGAACGAATAAAATTTAGACTATACAAAACAGTTTATCCAAGTGAGTGCTAGAAAGCCGAAGGAAAAGCTTTAGTCTTCAAATGCTTGGAAAACTTCCTAGTCAAACAGTAGACCATGAGCATTCCACACATACCAATCAATTCTATGATTTTAAAGATTGAATATATGCATATTTTAAGCCATCTGTTATCTGTTCTTTTTATATGTGTAAACTTTTTTTGAATTCACTTGCAAGTTGCAATGATTGTGAAGCATTATGTGTTCAGATGCTTTTAAATAAAGTTACACGAACATATGAACAATAATATAGTGTGGAATAGAATGGATGCCTATGCAAAGATGAAAATAGTCAGCTCTTCTCGCAATTTCTCAAGACTCTCTAAGTTAATACAGTTAGGCTAGGAATATGTGAGGTATACGTATGATCATTGAAAAGAAGCTCTATCTGTAAAAATACAAGCCAAGGAGGGAAATATTATTTTTTTAATGATTTGTGTATTTTGATTCAAAGTTTTTTAATATATGTGTTATTATCAGTCATGCATTTGAAAACAATGTTACTCCATATACAAATAAATTTAAGTAGAGGCATAGATCTCAAAACTCACAGCTTTTATTAATACAAAGGGGACGTTTACAGTGACAGAGCAAAAGTTCCTGTGCTCATTGAATGAACACCAAGAGGCAAGTTACTCAAGGTAACAAATTGCTACTTTTATTTATTAAATCCACATCTTATCATGCTTAGATGAATGTATATATCCTGCTCTAAAGCTCCTATTTTATTAAAAGCAGGGAAAATGGTCAGAAAGATTGTGTATCTGTCAATGTGAATAGGCAAGATTGATTCAACTGATATGGAGGATAAAGATGAGTAATAATTAAGTATGACTAACCACTCAACACAATTAATTCATCGATCAATTAGCTTGATTGATCGCTGAATTAACTTGTTTGAAAGCTATCATGTTAAGCCAATTAGCTAATACGCCACATACAGTATGACATTTGAGATTCAAATAAGTCCCATGTACACAAATATGCTATCATGTTAAAGCCACATAAACATTGATGTTCCAACTCCATGGGGTCATTGTATTTCCATTTGCCCAAGTTCATTTCATTCCATTATCCAGTACTAATTATTAAATGTTTAAGCCAGCTACATGCAAACATAAATCACAACCCATAGTATCCACATACACCTATGCACAAGTACATGTTATCCAACATATTAACACACACATGGTTTTCTAGTGCTAGTTTGCTAATTGCCTTTGATCAACAGTTCAAATGTACACAAAGATAATTGTAATTATTTCTTTGTTTTAATTATTATGTACTTAAAGACTAATTAGCAGCTGCCTAATTATTTAACTAATAGTATTGGCATGCAATTTTGTTCACAAGTCTTCAAAAACAACATTATTCACACACCAATAACGATTCTCATTTGTAACCTCCCTATCCAAATCATCTTGATTCAATAAGATGTTGTGACATACACTAATTGGATGTATCTCATCATCTTTGTTATCAGGATGCCAACAACCTTGAATAGTATTTGTCCTTGAGTGTATCTGGATGCCATGAATTATGAATTCTACTTGCATGTGGCTTGATTGCACAAGTAATAGTAAGTGCTACATAATGGTACAAATCACAACTCATAGCATCCATATACACCTATGCACAAATACATGCTATCTAACACTTTAACACGCACATGGTTTTCCAGTGCTACTTTGTTAATTTCCTTTGATTAACAGTTCAAATGTACACAAGGATAATTGTAATTGTTTCTTTCTTTTAATTGCTATGTGCTTAAAGACTAATTAGCAAAATTTGTATATTTTTTATTACTACAAAGTGGTCCCATAAAGAGAGCTTTGGAACCAAAATTATGTTAACGTGTGCGATAATGAGAGCTTTGGAACAATGAGTCAACAGTGTGTTGCTTTGAGCTTTTTCGTTGTCATCAAAGCATAAAGGATAGAGGGATTTTGTTTAAAGTCATGGTTATTGTCCTCGTAGGCATAAATGCAAACAATGGGAGCATACAGAAAATAGGTGAACTCTTTGAGAAAACTCGTCAAAGAAAAACTATTATATATGATTATTTGTTTATATATTCATTCATTTGTAGAAGGAAAAATGGGAAACTAATACAACAATAGGTAGTTATAACCCCCAAAAAGAATCAAACCTGGAACATGAGCAACATCCATAAAATTGTGCTTTAAAGTACCTAATGTACTAGAGAATTTACCATAGCAGAATACAAATTTTCATTTGCATAGAGATAGACAAAAGAATGCAGTAGAAACCTATTTTCTACCAGCAAGCATTTATATTCTGTCAGAGGTCGTGGTGATTGTTCTCGTAGGAAAACATGTAAAATATGAAAGCATTTATAATCCAAGTGAACTGTTTTACAAAACTCCTCAGGAAAATGTGCTTCCAGGGAATGCAATGAGCAATATGGGACGATACAAGGGTAAATGAGAAATATGAACTTTCCTAAATCAACATGAATGAAATGTGAGATAGAGCTATTGGGTAATATGCTACATATACTGTGACATTTAAGCTTGAAAGATCTTGCCCAAAGATACACATATACATGCATCCATGTGTACTGTAATACATGCATCTATGTATACACATATACATGCATCCATGTGTACTACAATACATGCATCTATGTATACATGCACCCATGGATATGTGTATCTATGCAACTTCATATGCAATTCATGAATATTTCCATACATGCATATTTAAGCATTTATGTATCCAACTATGCATCCATCTATCTATCGATGTAACTATGTTTCTATGTATTCTTCTACCTATAGATGCATCCATGCATATATGTATCTGTGCTTCTATGTGCATATGTATACAGGCATCTATCCATATATGTGTCGATGTATCTATGGATACATCTATTCATAGATACTATCTATCCATGCAACTATGTTTCTATGTATTCTTCTACCTATAGATGCATCCATGCATATATGTATCTGTGCTTCTATGTGCATATGTATACAAGCATCTATCCATATATGTGTCGATGTATCTATGGATACATCTATTCATAGATACATGTATCTACGCATCTATGGATACCATGATAGATGTCCACATCCATGTATCTATGGATACATGTATCAAGTAGCTCGTTAATGTGAAATGTGCCCAAGGATAATTATACTTATTTCTCTCCTTTAATTGTTATATATTCAAAGACTAATTAGAAATCCAAATAGCCTCCTCTCTAGTCAGATGCCATTCAGTAATTTTGCATCAATGAATTATGTACCTTCAGCTATGCTTTCAAAGACTAAGTCGACAGTGTGTTGCTTTGAGCTTTTCCGTTGTCATCAAAGCATAAAGCATAGAGGGATTTTGTTAAAAGTCGTGATTATTGTCCCCATAGGCATAATGCAAACAATGGGAGCATACAGAAAACAGGTGAACTATTTGACAAAACTCATCAAAGGAAAACTATTATATATGATTATTTGTTTACATATTCATTCATTTGTAGAAGAAAAAATGGGAAACTAATACAACAGTAAATAGTTATAACCCACGAAAAGAATCAGACCTGGAACAAGAGCAACATCCAAAAAATTATGCTTTAAAGTACCTAATGCACTAGAGAATTTATGATAGCACAATACAAATTTTCATTTGCATAGAGATAGACATATGCATTTGTAGCTATATGCAAATATGCATGAATACATCCTTCCATGTAACATATGCATTTGTAGCTATATGCAAATATGCATGGATCCATGTATACATGTATTCATTTCTCAATGTGTCCATGTTATTCTGTTCTCTATGTATGCTTCTCTAAATTCGGTTTGCTTAACAGTTTCCAAAGCATTTTGAACACAATGTCCTTACATTCCTTCGAAGCTCTTGCTATGTGACAAGTCCAAAGCACATTAGCTCCAAAGCTCTCACTATGGGAGAGCTCTGCACAATGGACAAAAGGGTTTCTACATAATGCCTATGAAACCACATTTCATAACAAGTTCTACCTGTTGTTCAATGCCAAACTAGTTGCCAATGAACAGGAAAAGCTTTAAAACTCCCAGTTAACATGTAAAGGGCTGGATAAAATGTATACATAGACACATAGCTGCACACAAGCATTTAAAGTAGATGCAATAGTAATATGTTATATACACACATACATACATGGTAACATAGATACATGCATACATATATACATAATTACATGCACACATATATACATGCATTCCTGTATGCATGGATGCATAGAAAGACAATGTTTCATGGGATTGTTAAAGAGTTCACTTGCTTTCTATATGCTTCCATATTTTGCATGTGTGCCTATGAGGAAAATAACCACAATATTTGACAATATTCCTCTATCCTTTATGACACCACATTGGTTCCAAAGCTCTCTTTATGGGACAGTTGTGCATTGCCTCTGAGACTCAGATGAAAGATTTAAATGGATAACACTTAAAATGATCTAAAGTATGATTTTATAATCAAAGTATCCAAATGCATTGCAGCAATGCGAAACCCAACTTCCATTTAAGATGTACAATGAAAGTAAACTGAAGGGAAAATGCATTTGCTTCAAAGTTTATAAAGCAATTTCAACACATTGTCTAGCCATTGTCCAGAATATGGTTTTCTATCAGCATACTCCTTGATCCTTCTTTACGTCTAACTGCTATTTTGTTAATTGACTTTGATTGAAAGGTGAAAATGTGAAATGTGGCCAAGGATAGTTATACTTATTTCTCTCTTTTAATTGTTATATATTCAAAGACTAATTAGCAATCCAAATAGCCTCCCCTTTAGTCAGATGCCATTCAATGCATTGATTTTGTATCAATGAATTATGTATCTTCAACCATTAGTTTGAATCAAAGTATGCATTTGGCTTCAGAATCAAACTCTAAAAATAAAAAAGACTATGTTTAAATTATAAAGTACAATCAACCACCAAAGAAATTGATTGGATAGTAATTGCATTTCTGATATCATGTTATTGCAACGAAGATCTACTTTTGAACCCCAATCGCTTATTTTTTATGAACCATATAGCATATGCCACTCACAATACCCATTTGTAAAGATTGTCTTTGTAACAAAAAGCAACGGTATGTCTACAAGTACAATCAATATAGTGAGAATCTTGAATTAACCTTTTTCTTTGTCTACTCTATGCAATTGTAAACAAAGGACAAGGTTCATTCTAGAAACTCACCTTGTACTCTTTTCTTGAAGAATTTGCTACAGTTGGACCGCTACACCACCTCTCCTCCTCCAATCAAAAGCATTGCACCATGTAATAAGCTTTGATTAGAAAACAAAGACCATTTGTTTGTTTTTCTAAAAGAATAGCAATAAAGCTCAAGGAAATGACCAAAATGCAAACAACTCCCAAAATTACATTTGCAATATATAATACTCCTACTGCGATGGATACTAATAGCCAAAACCAATAAAACACTAGCAAGCATTTTTTAGATTCAAGAGACACAAGTATAAATGTAAATCAGATTAACTAGACAAACTAGTTGCCATAGGTTCTTGTACCAGAAATCTTCTAGCAATGAATTTAACTGCTCTTTTGCACGAAGTCTAAAATTATTTCATCAAGCAATATTACTTCACTGCTCTATGGCAACATTGCAATTTGAATTCTAAAACATACTTGGCATAGCTTTTTATAACCCCAAGATACAATTTTCTAACTTCCCAAGCATTCAGTCTAAGTTTTCCAATTACAAAATCTCAAATTGTTGTTTGCTTGGTATGTTTGTTCCTTGAATTTGATCACTAGGTAAAATGTGTACAAGGATAATTGTAATTTGTTCTTTCTCTTAATTACTATGCATTTAAAGACTATTTTACAACCACCTAATTAATTAGTTATCTAATGATACAAGGATAAATGACAAATATGGAATTGACTACTTTGACATGAGTAAAATGTCACATGGACGTATTAGCTAACACGCTACATATACTGTGACTTTTGAGTGCTTAATCCATCTACATGTAAGTACAAATCACAACCCATAATTAAAATGTCCCCAAGGATATTTATAATTATTTCTTACTTTTTATTATTATGTATTTAAAGACTAATTAACAGCCACCTAATTAATTAGATATCAGATGAAAGAAGAGTAAATGAGAGCTACCAACTCAATTAAAATGCCAAAGTTAACATGTGAATATCAAGGTGTCCAGATTTAATACTCATTGCATTCCCTGGAACCACATTTTCCTGAGGAGTTTTGTAAAATAGTTCACTTGTCCTATAGAAAGCAAGTGAACTCTTTAACAATCCCATGAAACATTGTCTTTCTATGCATCCATGCATACAGGAATGCATGTATATATGTGTGCATGTAATTATGTATATATGTATGCATGTATCTATGTTACCATGTATGTATGTGTGTATATAACAGATTACTATTGCATCTGCTTTAAATGCTTGTGTGCAGCTATGTGTCTATGTATACATTTTACCCAACCCTTTACATGTTAACTGAGAGTTTGAAAGCTTTTCTGTTCATTGGCAACTAGTTTGGCATTGAACAACAGGTAGAACTTGTTATGAAATGTGGTTTCATAGGCATTATGTAGAAACCCTTTTGTCCATTGTGCAGAGCTCTCCCATAGTGAGAGCTTTGGAGCCAATGTGCTTTGGAATTGTCACATAGTAAGAGCTTCAGAGGAATGTAAGGACAATGTGTTCATAATGCTTTGGAAACTATTAAGCAAACCGAATTTAGAGAAGCGAACCCAAACTCGCAATTGCTTTGAGCTTTTTGACTGTCAGCAAAGCATGAAGGATAGAGGAATTTTACTGTTATCAGATGTCGTGGTTATTTTCCTCCTAGGCACACATGCAAAATATGGAGGCATAGACAACACAAGTGAACTATTTGACAAAATTTCTGGGTGAAATGTGGTTCCCTGGAATGCAATGAATATTTAGTCTGCGCACCTTGATATTCACATGTTAACTTTGTCATTTTTATCTAGTGTCTAGTTCTCACTTACTCTTCTATCATCTCATATCTAATTAATTAGCTAACAGTTAATTAGTGTTTAAATACATAACATTTAAAAGGAAGCAATAGTTATAATTATCCTTGTGCACATTACACCTATAACTCAAAGCCAATTAACAAAACAGCAATAGAAAACTATGTCCATGTTAATATGGTAGACACTATGTATTTGTGCATAATTCTATAAGGATACCATGTGTTGTGATTTCTGCTTGAATGAAATTTGATGAAACAATTGATAGTTACTGCTAGACAGCCAAATGAAATTAACTTAGCTAAATGGAAATAGAATGACCCCATCCAATTGCATAATGAATATTTATGTGGCTTTTACATGATAGCACGCTTACAGCCATGAGACTTCTTTGAAGCTTAAATGTCATAGTATATGTAGCATATTACCCAATAGCTCTATCTCACATTTCATTCATGTTGATTTAGGCAAGTTCATATTTCTCATTTACCCCTGTACCATCTCATATTGCTCATTGCATTCCCTGGAACCACATTTTCCTGAGGAGTTTTGTAAAACAGTTCACTTGGATTATAAATGCTTTCATATTTTACATGTTTTCCTGCGAGAACAATAACCACGACCTCTGACAAAATTTAAATGCTTACTGGCAGAAAGTAGGTTTCTACTGCATTCTTTTGTCTATCTCTGTGCAAATGAAAATTTGTATTCTGCTATGGTAAATTCTCTAGTGCATTAGGTACTTTAAAGCGCAATTTTTTGGATGTTGCTCATGTTCCAGGTTTGATTCTTTTTGGGGGTTATAACTACCTACTGTTGTATTAGTTTCCCATTTTTTGTTCTAGAAATGAATGAAAATATAAACAAATAATCATATATAATAGTTTTTCTTTGACAAATTTTGTTAAACAGTTCACCTGTTTTCTGTATGCTCCCATTGTTTGCATTTATGCCTAGGAGGACAATAACCACGACTTTTAACAAAACCCCTCTATCCTTTATGCTTTGATGACAACGGAAAAGCTCAAAGCAACACACTGTCGACTCATTGTTCGAAAGCTCTCATTATCGCACACGTTGACATTATTTTGGTTCCAAAGCTCTCTTTATGGGACCGCTTTCTAGTAATTAAAAATATACAAACTTTCCAGGGCTCACATGCATGAAGTAAAATGGACAAGAGGGTTTGTTTCCCGTTTTTTGTTCTACAAATCAATGAATAGATAAACAAATAATCATATATAATAGTTTTTCTTTGACGGGTTTTGTCAAAGAGTTCACCTGTTTTCTGTATGCTCCCATTGTTTGCATTTATGCCTACAAGGACAATAACCACGACTTTAAACAAAATCCCTGTATCCTTTATGCTTTGATGACAACAAAAAGCTCAAAGCAACACACTGTCGACTCATTGTTCCAAAACTCTCATTATCGCACACATTGACATAATTTTGGTTCCAAAGCTCTCTTTATGGGACCGCTTTGCAGTAATAAAAAATATACAAACTTTACAGGGCTCACATGCATGAAGTAAAATGGACAAGAGGGTTTCTACATAATTCCTATCAAACGCAGATGAAACCTTCGCATTTCAACAAGAAATTCGAATAGATAATACTAAAAGTAGTTTAAAATACGAATTTATACTCAAAGTATAAGAATGCCTTAAAGCACTATGAAACCCTACTTGCATTTCTCGTATCAAATAGAAGAAAACAACATAAAGTTACCTCTTCTGACCTCAAGCAATTCGTTTCTCGTTGTCCAGTGTGCAATTCTGCAACTACAAAATCTCCTACTCGATCGCTACAAACTCTTCCTCAGAACACGCGCTTACAGAACACAGAAACAACACACGCAAAGTAATAGAGATGCATACCAAGTCGCTTAACTCTATATTGAATTACCAGAGTACCCTGGCCATGCGTGGCCACCAAGCCATTCTAGCGCCTTCACCTCGAGCCTGATGCCATTTAATGCATTTAATTTGTATTCATGTATTACGTGCGTCTACCCGCCAGCTTTATAAACTATGCCTTTGCTTAAATTTATTTAATCAATCTATGCACTCGCAATTTCCTGATATTTTAGTGCATTTAATCTGCATTCATGGATTACGTACCTCTAGCCGCCAGTTTTATTAAAACTATGCCTTTGCTTAAATTTATTTAATCAATTTATGCGTTCGCATTTTCCCAAATTTTTAAAACAAAAATGATTTATAAAGCTACTCCGACGAATAGGAAATTAGATAAATACTAATTTTCCAATATAAAAAATAGCTCTCCAAATTCAAACTATACAAAAAAAAAGTAATATGTTAAATGGCGAAATGTGATTCGCCAATGCTACCGGTTAAAAGCATTCCGGGCGAATGCATAAATATTCTTGCCTAGACGGCAGGAACTAACAAAGACACACTTTTTAGAAAAATACCAAGCTACATGTTAAAAACTTTCCATATAATAAATATTATTAAATTGTCACTGACATTTACTAGACATTTACAAATCAAATTGTCACAAATTCGAAATACTAAATTTAGAATTAGAAAAAGCAAAACATCCACAAAATTATCCCCCGAACAGCCGGTTAGAATTGGAAAAAACGCAAAACATTCCCAACTAAACAATTGCTCAGCTGTAAAGTTTCCTTACACCAAATGCGTCTGGAGAAAGCCGTTGAGATATAGACGTTGGATGAAGTGGAGCATCAATATTTACCGTTGGAGCTCCCAATTCAAATTCATTGAATATAAATCGGCGAGGTCAAACCCAATGCCCATTTACAGAGAAGTTTCATAACGTACACGCGCAAAGGATTTCTGCAACTCTTATCTTTCTTTTCTGGCGACGCTCTGAATTGGTGAGTCTGAAGCTGAATCCAAAGTTGTTTTGGAGTTTGGGTTTAAAAATTAGAGGGTTTCCACTAGAATGGAATAACCTAAAGCTATTCTGGTATTTGGGTTTAAACACTGAGGGTTTCTTGTATCTATTAGCAGTTGAATGTAGTAATCGTTGGGTTAGGATGAATTGGTTTTGTTGGTTTTGTAGTTGAAATGATAAAATAATTAATCGCTCTGGTTTTGCAATATGTAGTGGGGTGATCGTTCTATATGGGAAGAGAGATTGCGGCACATAATCCACATTCCATAGCGAGGATCAGTGCAGGACCTGTTGTTTCCTATGAATATGCATGCTAGGGTAAGTTTTGTTGATTTTCCATTTGAATTTACAGGGTTTGCTCTGGGATTATAATGTTTATTGGAAATTCTGAAGCTTGAAATTCGTGCAGGTTGGCCGCCAGAACGAGAACAAGCGCGGTGTTTCGCGGCCAGCAGCGGCGGCAGCATCAAAGGGTAAATTTTGGCTCACAAACTCAGATCACAGATTTCGATCTTGGGTGTTCTTTTTTTCTGATGGGCTTAGAAAATGCAGGTCCAGCAATGGCAGCAGCCAACCAGAAGGCAGTAGTAGCCAATAACAGTAGGAGGGCCTTGGGAGATATTGGCAATCTGGTGGGAGCTTTGAATACTAGATGTGTCATCAGCAAAGATGGACCGGCAGAGTATGTACTTTTCTTAGTTTCAGGGTTTTAATATTTACTAAATTAGAAGTGATAGGTTTTTACAGTCCATACTAGTGAGGTTGTAGAGCTTTTTGATTCAACTTTAAGATCACACTCCGTTTTCTGTTGTCAGAAAAATAAAGGCAGCAAGAGTTAACTGAATGTTTAATAACTTGGGGTTTTGCTTTACCCATTGCTGTTGATGCTCTGTATCAAGGTCTTTATTCAAACGCCTAAAATGCTATTGGTTACCTTGGTGTTTGGGGTTCAATTTCAGGAGGTTTCGACCAAATTTGATTGCCAATGCGAACAAACAAGCAAGTTCCAGCACTCAGGTTAGTTGAATGATTTGATTTCCAGCTCATGCCTCTTGAGTGGTGGAGGTAGGCCCTCTGGACAGAAGATGTGCCCGAGGTCTAGCCCCATAACAACGTCTTGGACTTCATTCTTGTTTCTTGTTTTGTGTCTCTACATCTTCCTCAGAAGAGCTTAAGAGCCTGCATGTTGTTCTTAATTTGGGATTCTGAAGGTCAACATGCCCGCTACCTACTTTCAGCTTATTCCTCACCTTATATTTTCCCCTTTACTAATGTTCCAGGCAGAGTTTGTTGCCGTCAAGGCAGAGGTAAAAGCAGAGGCAGGAGCAGTTTGGGGAAACAAACAGAAGCGTACTCACAGGAGGAGGGGACAGTATGCCACAGTTGCAGAAGAGAGTGATGGTAATCGTAGCAGCATAGATTCGGTTGCCACAGATGACGTATTTAAAACAGCTTCAGAGAAATTCAGAGGACTATCTCTAACGAAATCTCTTGCAGCTACAAGTGAGGTATGCATTATTGCTTCTTCTTCCCTAAACTAGTTCTGCTTATTTATAAATGGCGGTTTCCATGATCTGTTTATATATAGTACAACTGGAATAAAAATATTTTATGATTGTATTCAGAGTGCCTGTAAGGAATTAGAAGACCTTCCTCCCAACATTGATGGTGGTGACCTCCAAAACCAGTTGGCCGTTGTTGAGTATGTCGAAGATATATACAAGTTCTACCGGAAGACCGAGGTATAAATCTCTTTAACTTCATAGTTTTCTTTGATTTCAATGGTAAAATTCTTTGATTCAATAATTATGGATTGGTTGGCATTATGTTTTCAGAACTTGAGCTGCGTACCTCCAGATTATATGTCAAGGCAGGCAGAAATAAATGATAAGATGAGGGCAATTCTGATAGATTGGTTGATAGAGGTAAAGAAATCTAGCTCTATTTACCATCAAACTTAAAATAGATTCTCATTCGTAGACTATTTGAGGTTTGATTTTGGAAAACTTGAAATCTGCAGGTACATCTGAAGTTTGAACTGATGCCCGAGACATTGTATCTCACTGTGAATGTGATTGATAGATATCTTTCTATTGAAAGTGTTACAAGGAGAAAATTACAGTTAGTGGGGCTCACTGCAATGTTCATAGCTTGTAAATATGAAGAAATTTGGACACCAGAGGTATGGCAACTAGGATAGAGGATCTAGTTGATAAATGTAGTGAGTTTCTGTCCTAAAGATAACTTCTAATTGAAGATTTTAATTCTCCAGTCAAAACATAATATCATGGATGCGGATACCACTGCATAATGTTTTTAAATCTCATGTTTAAGGCTTCTTCGAGACCCTTGTTCAGAGAAATTACAATATCAATAATGTGATCAAGAACTTCTAATTCTCTGGTCATAAACACTAAAATAAAACCCTTCTTTTGCCAAAAACTGGTGACAGATTAAGGACTTCGTCAGTATATCAGCTAAAGAGTATACGAGAGAGCATATAGTGGCCATGGTAATTTAAAGTAACAGATTTGATAATCATTTTAAATTTTCCTTATAAATACAGTTTGTAACTATATATGGTATTTTGAACAGGAGCATACAATGTTAAATCGGTTGAAATTCAATTTCACTGTTCCAACTCCCTATGTTTTCCTAATTAGATTTCTGAAGGCAGCTGATGCAGACAAAGAGGTAAGGGTTTGCTTTCTGTCTGGACTTAGTTCTCCGAATGTGATCCTCTGGTGTACTGATCATATTAGATTTTTCAATGTCTCAGATGGAAAACCTGGTATTCTTCTTTGCCGAGCTTTGTTTGCTTCATTATGTTATGATCAAATATAGCCCATCTATGCTCGCCGCTGCTTCTGTATACACTGCCAGGTGCACTCTGAAAAAGGATCCATGTTGGACTAAAACACTTAACCTTCACACAGGTTACTTTGAAGCAGACCTGAAGTAAGTTAAGGCATGACCCATTTGATTAATCTAACTAAACCTTCTAAACTTCGACTGATTGTAAAATTTAGATAAGAAAACTCTGGATTCAACTGTGTCTATTTATTTGTATCGACGTTTCAATACACACTCAATGATTCATCATTAGAAAGAGGAAATTCGAAATGTCGATACAAATAAATAGACACAGTTGAATCCATAATTTTCTTATCTAAATCTCATGGACTGTGGAAAAATCATTCCTATGATTGTAAAATATTTCTCAAATAGGATAAACATGCAGCAGCAGCCATTTGGTTTGAATCCTGTAGCAATTCCTGCTTTTTCAATATTTGCTTTTAAGATTGGTAATTACATATATGTACCTGTGTAGGGAATGTGCACGCTGGATTGTTATGTTCTACCGAAATGCAGAAGAAAGTAAGCTGAAAGTTGCACATAAGAAGTATTCAAGTCCTTTCTTTGGCTCTGTTGCACTACGAAAACCTGTGAGCTTGCCTCCAGATGATAGCAGCAGCTCCAGCAACTAACTATATCTTATTCCATTTATATTATATTATTAAGTAAATAGCTAGTGACATAAGTGCAAAATGGTAAACGAGTTTCTTCTTTCTTAAAAGAACTCATTCCTTTTTTATTGTGTGGATTTCAAATACCATTTTACTTTTGAACTGCCATGTAAAGCATTATCTTATATGCCTGATTTTGAGGTCAAGAGGTGTTTTCAAGGAACTTGACCATTGTACAGACTAATATTTTTAATATAATGCATTATTTTATTTTTCCTTTAATTCCATTTGTCTTAATTTGAGCTCAAAGGTTTTCAAAGCATTTGATTCTGAATACAATGATGAGTAATATTTTTTATATAGTGGATTATTTTTTAATTCTTCAATCTCCTTTATTTTAGTTGAACTTGGCACAGATTTTTGGCTATGTATTAAAAACATCATATATTATAACTGTTTTTCTTCTTTCTATGATAATTTGAACTTAATTTTCTTTCCAATAAAGTAGCAACTTTTTAAATAAAATAAGAAATTTATAATATGTATTTTTTTTGAAAGAGAAAGCAAAGAGAAATTGGATAAAGAAAATTGTGTATTTCATCATCCCCATACCATCAAAAATTTTAGGGAGAGGATTAATTTTAATTTGTATTTGATTCATTATTGTATAAAAAATACATATGCCAAGGGATAAATTTTTTGCACTTCTATACATTTTTTCCACCAATATACAAGTCATAAAAATATTGTAAAGGTACAAAATGGTTACTAGCTAAAGTAACCTCTTGGTAAAAAGTTAAGGAGATAAAGAAGATACACAAATGGGTACTTTCTTGATATTAATTTGTGTGTGGTTCATTAATAAATGGGTACACAAATGAGTACTTTCTTGATATTAATTTGTGTGGTTCATTAATAAAAATATTGTAAAGGTACAAAGTGGTTGACCTCTATTCTTAAAGTGCCATAGTGGTAGAAAAGTTGAGGAGATAAAGGAGTACACAAATGGGCGCAATTTGTGTGGTTCATTAATTGTATCCTTGTCTTTTGAGCAATTGTAGAAAATAATTATGTAAGAGACCATGACAAATTAATTACGGGAAAGTAAAATGTGCATATATCATTCACCTTGTTTTGGTGTACAAAATTGGCCCCTAGCTTAAACTACCCTATTTGTCCCCCACTCCTTTAGGTATTCTAATTGTTGGGAAGGTGTTGTGACCTTACATAACAAATGTTGTTCACTCTTGTTATGGGGGGCATCATAGTTATTTGGTAAATTTAGAATTTATGAAAATTAGCCCTCCTTGGTGAATAGTTAGTTTAAGTGTATCCTTGGCTAGTGAGCAACTATATAAGAGGGACCATGGAACATTAATGACAGTAAAGTAAATGCGCTACATAACCAAACCAATAAAGAGATGCTTTTAGAAATAAAGTATGTTGTGGCCTTGCATAACAATGTTGTTCACTCTTGTATCTTGCACTATATAAGAGGGACCATTTTAATTAGAAGTCATAAACTTCATTCACCTTGTCCATTCCTTTAGGTATTCTAATTGTTGGGAAGGTGTTGTGACCTTGCATAACAATGTTGTTCACTCTTGTTATGGGGGACATCACAGTTAATCATAGTTATTTGGTAAATTTAGAAATTATGAAAATTAGCCCTCCTTGGTGAATAGGATGCCCAAGGAGATTAAGTGTTTCCTTGGCTAGTGAGCAACTATATAAGAGGGACCATGGAACATTAATGACAGTAAAGTAAATGTGCTACATAACCAAACCAATAAGTAGATGTTAAGGAATAAAGTATCTTGCACTTTTACACCTTTTAGAAATAAAGTATGTTGTGGCCTTGCATAACAATGTTGTTCACTCTTGTATCTTGCACTTTTACACTCTTTTTTGCACCATTTTAATAAGTAGAAGTCATAAAATGCATTCACCTTGTTTGGTGTACAAAATTAACCCTTGCTCCTAAATCTAGTAGCTAAACTACCCTTGGTCCCACTCCTTTAGGTATCCTAATTGTTGGGAAGGTGTTATGTACATGTACACACATAGTTACAATCCTCAAAGTAAATGTTTCAACATTGTGTTTGGCTCATTGGGTATGTCCTTGGCTTGTAAGCGATTGTGGAAAATAATTATATAAGAGACCATGACAAGTGAATGAAAATAAAGTATATGCACTATATAATCAAACTATAAAGATATGTTTGCATGGCAAATAAATGATAATTAAGTATATACACTACATAATCAAAACCATAAAGAGATGTTGAATGTAAAATTATTGACAATAAAGTATATGCACTACATAATCAAAACCATAAAGAGATGTTGAATGGAAATTGATTGACAATAAAGTATATGCACTACATAATCAAAACCATAAAGAGATGTTAAATGGAAAATTATTGACAATAAAGTATATGCACTACATAATCAAACCATAAAGAGATGTTGCATGGAAAATTAAAGGCAATAAAGTATATGCACTACATAATCAAATCATAAAGAGATGTTGCATGTCAAATTAATGCCAATAAAGTATATGCACTACATAATCATCAAACCATAAAGAGATGTTGCATGGAAATTAATGACAAAAAAGTATATGCACTACATAATCAAATCATAGAGATGTTGCATGTCAAATTAATGACAATAAAGTAAGTGTGTTAATTAAGTAAACTATATTGCCGGTATTGGCATGGTGTGATGGTTTATAGGTGGCATTGTTGTTCTTGCCACCAAGGTTCAAACCCCGTTGGGGTGGTATTGTTGAATGGTTGTATCCGGTTCATAGCTCCGGTCAAAAGCGTTTACTCCTTGAATTAAAAATAAATAATTAACTAAACTATAAAGAGATGGTGAGCATATATCTTGCACTTTTACATATTCTTTTGCACCATTTTAAGCATAAGTCATAAAATAAAATTATAGTTCTTAATTCACCTTGTTGTTAAAGTCACTCAAGGGCTCAAGCCTCCAAGATCACCTGCAAAAATTGAAAAACAACCTTCTATAAGAGGGAAAAGCAAGAACATGAGATTGCAATAATGGATGCAAGATATGGCCAATATGCAATATTCAAGATTATAGTGATATATTGGACTAACTCAATTGAATTGAATTGTTAATGATGTACAAATGATGCCTTACTTATAAAGACAAAATATGAGATAGGATTAGACACATGTCAAGATCTTGTCTAATCCTATCTCATATTATGATCATCAATATATAATGATCATTATATGTACACTCATGAGTGTACTTGGGAAACAATACATACATGAGTGTACTTGGGAAGGGGTATATAATGATGCCTTACTCATAAAGGCAAAATATGAGATAGGATTAGACACATGTCACTAGATGTATATATGATGCCTTGCTTATAAAGGCAAATTGTGAGATAGGATTAGAAAAGATAATGACATGCGTCTTAAACTTGTACAATGAGACAACTACCTCAACAAATATTAAATGACTTAGGACACAAGCATTAAATGCCAAAAGATAAGATAAGATCTAGTGACAACTAACACTATCTAGAAAGATTCCCTCGTAGGACCTAAGTGGACTTAACATGTAAATAGGACCTATATAGGTAAAACACCTATTTACACAACACCCCCCTTAATTACAACTTACAGAGTATTATTATGCAAAGATGCAAAGATGGGTCTATACTACGAGGCCATGATAGGTACCCATGCACATATACAATGCAATCTCTCACAAATGGAGAAAAGGAGAAAATATAGTAGGACAAAACTCCTCCCCAAAAGAGAGATGAACTACAAATACTCTCAATGATGAATGAGAGGGATAAAACCCCATGCAAGGAAAAAGACCCCCATAATATAGAAGAAGAGAGACCATGCAACCCCCCTCAATGGTGAGTCTCTTGCAATGGTAGAAGCTCAACATTGAATGTTGAAGATGATCCAATCTCGTTGAACAACATTCCTCCCCTTAGGAAGAAACAAAACTAGGATGATATATAGGATGTCTTCCCATTTCTTAAAGGAAGATGTGGGAAGAAGAATGACATGTGATGTCTTTGAACTATGCTTAAGTGTCTCCTTATTGATTTCAAAAGATGACACACTCCAAAAAGGTGTTCTAGGCCACACAACTGAAGATATCAATCCAAAATATCCTAGAGACAAATGTAGAACACACTCCAAAACAAAGATGCCTCCTTTGAAGAAAAAAAATCATCCTCCAAATGTTGTCCAAAAGTATCCACACTCACGTCAAACTACAAAGAATGATTATGTAGAGAATAAATAAGAGGGTTGGAGTATTCCCTCACAACAACTGAAGAAAGATCATCTACATCAAAGAGAATATGTGTCCAATAAATGGTGTCTCCCAAATCTGAAATGTGGTACTCAACAAACAAACCAACAATATTTTTCAAGTATGCATCCCAAGTAGATGTAGCTGGAAGACAATGTAGATCTTGTTGCACTGAATCATAAGAGGCCAAAATTGGGCCAACACAAGCATGATCAAATGCAATAGAAGATGGAGGAGATGAAATACAAGGCTAAAAAATGGGATGTACTATGGAAATTCCCAAGTTCATGAAGCTAAATGTCTCCTTTGAATCATGGTCCACACTAGAAGTGTGATCAACAATCGAAGGAACAATGTCATCATCAGAAACAAAATCTGTAAATGTTTGCAACCAAGATGAATGATCAACCATCCCAGTAGCAAGAATCTCTCTACTTTCCAAGTCTCTAATGATAACTAAATTAGGAGTGACCTCCACAGTCCTCCCATCCCCACCATGTGTAATTTGATATATGGAAATAAGATTGTTCACCAAATGAGGTACACACAAGAAATCATTAAAAGTGTCCTCCCCAAAAGTAATAAACCCCTTTCCAAGCACACTCATGTATGTATTGTTTTCCATCAAAATAGGAGACATAGTACAAGGCTCAAAAGAAGAGAATATAAACTATAAAGATGCCATATGATGAGATGCTCCTGAATCTAGAAGTCATCTCCTTGATCCAAGACTGGAAAAAGCACAAAGAGTGATCCCTTCCTTTCTGATGTACTAACCAAACTAGCATGACCTTATTCCTTATTAGACTATTTTGAAGAAGAAGATGAAGTTGTCTCAAAACATTTTAGAAGGAAAATCAATATGATTCTTTTTGAGAAGATGTTTCAACTCATCAATATCCTTCTTATAACAAGAATGTTCGTCATGCCCATGCTTCTTGCAATATGAACAAGTATGCTTCTCCTTGTTAGATGATTAATTATTTGTGGAAGAGGATTTATTCTTTAGTTGATTTGAATGAGGATTGTTCTTAGATTTCTTTTGTTTCTTATCAGTGTGTTTTGATTCTTTCACCTGACTAGCCAACAATGCCTAAGATTTAGATGACTTGATGAGACCCATCGAGATAAGATTTTGTTGTTGTATAGGAGTGAATTTGCACCCCTTATGCAAATTTCCCTTGTTTCCTTCTCCACTTTAGAAAACTGAGTTCAGAGGTTTAACTCCACATAAGCCCATTGCTTGCATCCCACTTGGTGCCTATTTTGAGCGTCAGTGGAGGTGTTTCTGTCAGGGACGCCTGCATGGTGTGCTTATGTCCCTGGTAGATTCTTGTGGCTGAGCCTATAGAGGCATTGCACTTCTCATTGGGAGTCAAGTTGTAATGCCCCCTTCGACTGACCAACCCGAATATGACTATTTTTCTTCATCTCTCCTTCATATTCACTCCTTCAACAAGAATTTCATCCTTTAAGCATTCAATTCATCTTCTACAATCACTCCACAAGCTTCAACACTCTTTTGCATCCTCTTCAAGCATTCTAGTAGCACCTTTGCACCTCATTGTAGTAAATACATCACTCCATCACTTTGGTAGAGCAAGTTGTGGACAAACACCATTGTAGTAGAGGCTAAAGTACTCTCATTTTCTCCCCCAAGCAACCTTGAGTGCTCTCCGTGGAGGTGGTAAGCTTCCCTTTCCTTTCCTCTATCACTTGGTTGAGTAAACACCTTTATTGTTTTGTAGTGCTTTAGTGCTCTTTACTATATTTTTTTCTTTATCTCGCTTTCTTGGCTGTTCGTGGAGGTGGAAACACCTAAACAGGGGTCTGACTGAGGCAGGCCCCTATACAGCCACCCAACATTTTCCTCTCTCTCTTGTGTGTAGGTGGACGTGATTTCGAGGAGCTAGCTAGAAAACGAGTTTCTTTGTGAAATCCTTCTTGCCACCTTAACTCTCGTATTTTTGCTTTATCATATTAGAGAATATTTCATTTACTTAAGCACGTTATTTTGGCCCTTTAGTAGTAGTTAGCTGGGCGTTAGCCTATTTTAATAGGTTTGACCTTGTCTCTTCTATTGATGGTCGTATAGATGCCAACACACTTTAGAGACGCCAGCGTGTTGCGCTGTCGTCTAAGGACCACGCTTTTGTCCTCGGGCATAGAGCTTCCTGAGGTGTAGTGTTGGACCTGAAAATCAGCTTGCCTAGCCCCATTTTGTATTTCGGGTCTGAAGGGTGATTGAAGGACCTTATAGTCCTCATCATTCTCGTCCTACATATCCTAACATCCTGCTAAGCTAAGGTAAGTTAGGGAAGCCTTCCGCATCTTGGCCCTCTGTGACATGGGGCCTTGCATGTGGTGGTCCCCCTCTCTTATAGTTGCTCATGTATTTAACATCTTAGAAAATGATGCAAATGAAGGTGTAGTAATACAGATCACATAGTCAACCTATGAGTATGAAAGCTAGAAACAAAAGCAACATAATCAAGACCAAGTTTTTTCAATGTATTATAGACCAATTGAATGTCCTTATCAACTCTACATGCTTTAAATTTCTCTCTTAGATCATTAATCTTATGATCTAGTCTTGTATGTTGTCAAAGTTCTTAGGATCAAGGCTCATCAGTCCATTATCAATTTGATAGCCTCTTACTTCATCTATAGTACCATATAATATTTTCAATTTTCCCCAAGCCTCATGAGAATTCTTATATGAGTCAATTTGAAATAACAAATCTTGAGAAACTAGTCTTTGAAGACATCCAAGAGCTTTGGTATGTTCAATCATCCATTTTATCTTTTTTTCTCATCATCAGTAGGTTTAGGTATTAACATATAGAGAAGTCCTTCATTCATTAGAACACTCCATGCATGTTGATGCCATATTGAATATTTATATGATGTTAGCAAAGGAATCTTAGAATGATCCATGGAAAAAAAAGAGCAAAAGCAAAATAGATCAAAATAATGCACCAAGAGACCCCCAAATCAATCAATCAAGAATCCCTCCAATAATATGATGTGGAACTTTATATGTAGTGCATTTACAATGCAAAAATAGTGTTCCGGATATTACAATGCCAAGATGGATCAAAGAGGGAAAATTACAAAAATATCTTAGAGTGAGATCCTCAATCTAGAAATAACCTTTCCCAATGTGATCTAGACTGAAAAAGAAGCCTTCTCAAGAGGAAAAAACTTCTCCACATTGTAGTCTGTCCAAGTAATCAACCCGAATGAAAATTTGCACAAATCTAAATATAAGATACTTGAGCTTGAATTTGAAAAAAGTGCATGAATATAAATGTAGAGCTCCTTAATACCTTTCCAATGCCACAAAAATAACAAAAATTGGATAATTTGGCAAAAAAATTGAGCTCAAACGTCCAAAAAGGAGAATCTAACTTCAACTTGCAATAAAATTCACTTGAGGAAAAATATGAAAAAATGGCTTATGCCTCTATGACGTGCTCAGAACTAGCTTTCCATCGATATATCGTTTGCACAATTTTGACACCTAAGCATAAAGTTATGGCATTTTCAAAAAACTGCCCAATTTGGGCTTGAGGGGAAAAATTTAAGGCACCTAGGCATTAGCCCTCGGTCCCACAATGTGACCACTGGCTAATTTTTTTTTTCACCATATGACGACAACCCTTGGTGGTGGGATGGTAGATCGCACCACCCCTCCCCCTTCTCATGGGATGTAGGCCTTGGAAGGCTCCCCACAGGACCTCTAGTGGTGAGTGTGGGCACCAAGCCCTTAACCAAGCACCAAATAAATTAAGCAAGCATTAATAAAATTTAAATCAGCAATTGAAATAATTAAAATCCACCAAAAAACCCATACCTTAGTTGGAAAAATGTACCACCATACTATGATGTGACTGTCGACCATCAAAATTCACAAACGAAGGTACTATTGATGCAAACCAAGAATATTCACCTATAGATTCCTTGCAACTTTTTCGGTGTTGGTGTGGTACATTACAACCTATATGTACCATACACATCCATACAATGTATGGATTGTATAGATGAAGATGTCGTAGATTGTAGTCAAACCCTAAAAAATGGCCCAATTTTTTTCGCCCAAATATCAAGTGTTTTATATGACAATAGGGGTTTTGGGGCCTCGTGGACTCAACTATGAGATCTATTTTTCCCCAATTTTCACCCAAAAAGTATAAATATTGAATCACCCTTAGATATGAGAAGGGGTTTTACAATTCTAAAGCTCTGATACCATGTTAGAGTCACTCAAGGACTCAAGCCTCTAGGATCACTTCCAAAAACCAAAAAAAACCTTCTACAAGAGGGAAAACCAAGAACATGAAATTGTAAAAATAGATGCAAGATATGGCTAATATGTAATTCTCATGATTGCAGTGATATATTGGACTAACTCAACTGAATTGAATTGTTAATGATGTATAAAAGATGCCTTGCTTATAAAGGAAAAATGTGAGATATGATTAGACAAGAACTTGACATGTGTCTTAATCCTATATAATTAGACAACTACCTCAACATATATTAAATGACTTAGGAAACAATTATTAAATTCTAAAAGATAACATAAGATCTAGTGATAACTAACACTATCTAGAAATATTCCCTCCTAGGACCATCGTAGGAGAAACTATGGGTGCTAGTCAAAATAGACAATTAAGCAATTAGGGTTAGTATACATCAAAAACCATCAAAGAAAGAGATCATATAAGCCCACACTCAATGAAATAGAATCCAAAATGCTTTCAAGATTCAAACTAAAGATATGAAAACAATTCAAATGCAATTGAACCAAAGAAAACATGTAAACCTATAATGCCATTGGTGGATTATGCTCTAAATGTATGTGGATTGCTCTATTAAGCATAACCCATGATTGCAAAAGCTTTGATGATGATTTAATGGATGATCTTGATTCACAAATTTGCTCAAATTCTCAAAAGATGAATGCTAATGATAATTGTGAATGAATGTGAGTTAATGTGCAAGAGGATTGTGAATGAATTATGATGGAGATGAAGGCTTGTTTTATATATTTTTAGGATGTTCGATCAATGGTGGAGATTGAAGATAAAGATCAACGACTAAGAGGAAATCATAGAGATCAAAGGTGGAGAATGAATGAGAGCCCAAAATATCCCTATTTTCACGGAAAATTGGTTAAAGATATTTTGGAGGGAAATATCTACTCAAATTTGATTTAAATTATGGAATATTTTTTTTGGAAGTAATATGCCATTTAGATATTTTGGAAGGAAGAAGATATTTTGAAAAGGGAATATTCTTTGTGTAAGTTGGAGGAAAATTAGTGAATTAAATAATTAAGAAAATTATTTAATTATGAGGATGAGGAGAAATTAGGATTTTAACTAAATAATTCAAAATTATTTAATCAAGTGGGATCAAAGAAAAAGTAGAATTTAATTAAATAATAAAAAATATTTAATCAAGGTGGAAGAAGGAAAATTAAATTTAATTAAACTGGCCTAGTGAAACGATAATGACTTCTACAAATATCACTAGACCAAGGGACATAAAACTTTTGCATACTTTAAACTCAAGAACATTTTTCAAGATCTTACAGAGCAAGGAGATATAGTGATTGATAACCCCATTGGATCCTCTTACACTAATCACACTATATTCAAGGACCCTTTACAAAATCATGGTCAAGGGAAAGCCTCCAACTTAGGGTCTAATATCAAATGTAATACCAATCATACTAATGTAGCTTATGAGTATACAATTAACCATATCCAACAAGGTAACAATAATGTCTCAACCATAATTGTCAAGGGAACAAGTCTTGAGTGTGTAGTTACTACACATAGATCCAAAGTGATTCTATAAGGAGTCACTTCCAAATCCTAACCACCTAATCAATATAGCGTTTTGGATTACCTAGGAAAAACACTTTCCCAGATATCTATTCTTGAGCTACTATGTATATCCCCTACACATAAGGCTATACTAGATAAAGCTTTACAAGATTCCTTCATTCCCATAGATCTAAATGTTAACCAACTTCAAGCCATTGTAGGATATCTTGTTACTACCCATCATGTTACATTTATAGAGCATGATTTCCCTTCACACAGGCCTCAACATAATGATGCCCTCCATATTGAAGTCTTTATTAATAAACACAAAATCAGATGATTTTTTGGTAGATGGTAGAGTAGGCCTAAACATTTGTACGTTGAAATTGGTCACAATATTGGGATTCTCCAAGGTGTATATTGATGCATAAAAAATTATTTTCATAAAAGCTTATGATGATGGAGATATTTCTTCTAAGGGTGTTATCACCCTTCCTATCAAATTTGGTTTGATATCGAAAATACTTTGTGTCAAGTCTTGGATCTAGACCTTCCATATAATCTTCTCCTCAATTGTCCATGGATTCATGCCATGAAATTTGTTCCCTCCACGTACCACTAATGCTTGAAATTCCCTTACAATGGAGTCAAAATCACTATATCAAGAGATCCTAATCCTTTTCAATACTACAATAATTTGAAAGGAACTCCTGAATGCCAAGTTCAATAGAGAAGCTTCATTGTCCAATTCATCTCATTAGATTAATCCCACCTTACTTTCCAAATCATCACTTCCTTCTATATCCTTTCCTGAGAGAAAGGTCTGGGTCTAAGACAAAGGATGCAATGAGTACAACATGGAAGGTTCATTCTACATTAACAAGTTTCCCACTTCTCCTAAATCTCATGGTAAACCACATCATATCCAAAATGACTTTAAGAACATCATTCAATATCAACCTCATACTACTTTCACTAAGTGGGGAGAACTTGACAAGGAATCTATTGACGAGGATATCTCTACCTAGATATATAAGGAAAAAGAAGATCCAAAACATGTTCAATTACCAGTCGAACAATATGGTAAAGGCTTCTCTATTATGAAACAAAAAGGTTATGATGGTCATTATAGCTTGGTATCACAAAAGAAAGGAATCATAGAACCTATTCAACCTAAATGTCTGCCTAAAATTAGAGGGATTGGGTATCCACCATTAAGATTGGATGATCCTAGTACAATGTTGAGACTCCTAAGGATAGTGCTAATTAAGATCCAGATCCTAGTGATAACCAATATATTGATGAAAAATCCTGGATGGAAACCTTTTGGGATCCTGAAGATCCTTTGGTCCATATAATATCCACTTTATCCCAATCCTTTCATGTAAATGATAATCCTATATTTGATCATGATATCTATGATAGTCCACTTTTTGATCATGACTCTATTGATGACCAACCGACCAATGGTCATACCTTGATTGAAACCTTTTGTGACCCCAAAGATTTTGCAATCTTTACCCTATCTACCATGTCTATCACCTGTTTATATACCGATGATAAAATTCCTTTAGTTCACCCACAACTTATAAATTGGGATCAACAAGGACCACCAAGCTTGGATACTTTTGAAGATGATGAAGCCATAGATAAATTTATGGAACTTCAAGAGGGTATACCCCTAGGTGATCACAAAGATGGTTTTACCAAAGATCTCAAATAATGCTTATTTTGGTGAGTCTACTCCACCTTCCAGTCGCAAAAATGAGAATGAAAAAGAATAGGTCTCTAGATGAAAAACAAAAGGCACCTTTAGACCAAAAAAAGTAAAAAAAAAGGACATATCCAAGGGTGAAAACCTCTTTGAGGCACCCAGTGATGGAAGGTTGGATATTCTCCTTACCATTCAAGAGAGATCTTCACTATTGGTAGAAAAATAAGAGGAATTCAACATTGGTACAGCTGGAAAACCAAGGATTATACACTTTGTAGATTCTTTTTCAAAAGAAAAATCATTTTTTCCTAGTCTTATGCTGACATCCCCGACCTAGATATTAAACTAGTACATCATTTACCTCTTTATCTGGGAACAAAGCCTATAAACTAAAATCTAAGAAAATGCATCCGTATATTTCCTTATTGGTCAAAGATGAGTTGAAAAAGCTGTTAGACATTGGATTTATTTGGTCCGTAGACTACATTGAATTGATATTGAATCTAGTGCTAGTCACCAAGCTAAATGGGGGAATCCAAATCTGTATGGATTTTAAAGACTTGAACAAGTACCAAGGACAATTTCCCCTTATCGAACATTAATATCATAGTGGACCTCATAGCCGAATATGAGATGTCATTAATGGACATATTTTCTAGGTATAATTAGATAAAATTTGCTCCTGAAGACTAGCATAAAATGGCTTTTACATGTCCTTGGGGTACCTATTGCTGGAATGTAATGACCTTTGGTCTTAAGAATATTGGAGAAAATTATTAGAGGTCTATGACTACATTATTTCATGATATGATGCATACCCTTATGGAAGATTATGTCAATGAATTGTTAGCAAAATATTTCACAAGATAAGATCATCTGGATGTGCTTGACAAGATATTCACCATATTGGAAAAATATAAAGTCAGGTTGAATCCTAAGAGGTGTGCCTTTGGAGTTACTTCTGGAAAACTCCTTGGGTATATTGTCTCCCACAAAGGTATTGAAGTTGATTATACAAAGGTAAAAGATATCATGGACATGCCTCCTCCATGATCTAAGGTTTTTGATTCATAAAATCTCTGACATTACATGCTAAATCATCAAACTTGGCTCATAGTGAAGATAGATCCTTTGAAATATATTCTTAGTAAAGTGGATCTTACTAGTAGATTGGCTAAATGGGTAATGATTTTGAGTGAGTTTGACATTCAATATGTTGATCAGAAATAAATAAAAGGAGAAGTAATAGCCGATCAATTAGTTGGTGCTCCCACTACAGTGGATCGTCACCTTGTATTAGATTTTCTTGACAAAGCAATGTTTGCAACAACTCCATCTACAAGATGTAAATTATATTTTGATGGGTCCTACACTCACCATGGATTTGGAGTAGGATTCCTTTTTATCACACTACATGGAGATGCAATCCCTAAATCCTACAAAATAGCATTTCCCTAGAAAAATAACATTTCAGAATATGAAGCTCTGGTTATAGGACTTAGGACAATCATCAAATGGAAGAACAAGGACCTTCATGTCTATGGGGATTCTCAATTGATGATCTGACAAATCAATGATGACTATGAAAGAAAAGATGAAAAAATCATGCCTTACAAAAGGATGGTTCATTCAAACAATACTTAGATGTCATCATGTTTGAGTAAATTCCAAGGATAAAGAATAAAGTAGCTGATCACACCATGTCTACCATTGGATCTTTGTTTGACATGTCTCATAACATGCATTAGTGTGAGTTATTGGTGGAATTTTTTTTGATTTTATCAAGTCTGAACTTGTGTGTGAAATTGTTGGTCCTAATTTTCCCTGGTATAAAGACATTTACAATTACCTTGATTACCAAATCCTTCCCCTTTACTTGTCTAGTAACCAACACAACGCCTTCAAATGTCAATCCTTTTGATATATTATCATCGATGACACCCTATGCAAACATGATCTAGATAGTACTCTTCTTAGGTGTATCAACTCAAAAGAAGCAATTTTTTTTTACATGAAGTACATGGTGATATATGTGGATCTCATTGCAGTGGTCCTACCTTATCAAAAAATATCATCAGAATTGGATATTATTGGCCCACTATGGAGAGAGATGCATAGTGATTTTTAAAGAAGTGTCACCAATATCAAATTCATGGAGATCTTGTTCGTGCACCAGCACAAGATCTTTATCCTATCACATCTCCATGACCTTTCTCTCAATGGGGACTCAACCTCATAGGGAAATCGATACTTCCTCTGCAAATGGCCATAAATTCATCCTTATGTTGCAAGAGTTTCCCCCTTGGTCTCCTTGTGTTGTGCAGTGTGGTGCTTGGGTTTGTGACATGGCTTAATTGCCTCTTGTGGACCTTGGATCTTGTATAAATCTGGAAGTTGTATCGAGCATTGACAGGTCGATCTTTTTGTGCAGTGATAGTTGTTTATGCAACAATTGGTATCAGATCCGAGGTCACAGGTTTGAACCCCTCACATGCGCTGGGGAGGATTGTTGCAAGAATTTCACCCTTGGTCTCCTTGTGTTATGCAGCGTGGCGCTTGGATACATGACAAGGCTTAACCACCTCCTGTGGATCCTAGATCTTGTATAAATCTAGTGGTTGTATCAGGTATTGACAAGTCGATCTTTTGGTGCAATGGCAGCTTCCTGTCGATGCAAGGATACCAGTTATCAGTCAAATTACACTTGATCCATGAAGAATCGAAGCATAATTAAGCAACCAATACTCAAATCTCAACAAGATCAGTCAATCAAAATTGAAAGTAAACATTTTATCAAAAAACCTAACATGCTAATCTTATGAAAGCTTTAAAGAAAACATCTACTCTAATCCATTGAAATTTATCTTGTTGTGGAATTGGTGTCACATTGATGTGGATTGACGACCCTTTCCCAATCCCGTGATAGTGAGCTTGTTTTAGTCAATTCTATGGAAGAGAATCGATGAAACCATGATGTTTGGTGTATGAAAAACCTAAATTATGCACAAAATGAACATGATGCAAGCTAAGTTACTATGATTTTATGCTATAAATGATCTAATTATGCAATTGCTAAGCTAATTTAAGCTAAAATGAGCTAAAGGATGAAAACCCTAATCTATTTACAAGCTAAGATGGATGCACGAAAGCCATTAATGAAAGCTCTAATATGCAACTAAAACAAACTGAAAATAAGCTAAATGTGTGCAAATTGAGAGTATGGATGTGAGTAAATTCAACAACATGACTTTGCAATAAAAGATGGATCCATTTGTCTCCAAATAGTGATCTATTTATAGGAGAGAAAATGAGGAATGGGTGGTTGAGATCAAAAGTCTAAATCAACGGTTCAGGATGAAGGAGATGAAAGGCATGGATTGTGGATTCTCATCAACGGATGAGAATGCAAGATGAAGATTAATCAAAGGCTCACAATTCCCTCAAACAAACACACTTTTGACCTACTCACATAGGTCAAAGGTTACTTGCCAAAGAGGTAATTGGGTTTGGCTTGTTAAAGAAGCCAAGTGAGTTGATTGGAGGAGAGGGAATATTCCTTAGAATATTCCATTTGGATGAAGAAAAAGAGGATTTTACAAATTAAAACAAAGTTTTAATTGTGTAAAAAGGATAAAGAATATTCCATGGGAATATTCCCTTTGATTAGAGGAATAATTAGTTTAATTGCTAATTAAACAAGGTTTAATTTATGTAATTAGGGGATTAGAGGAATTAGATGACATTTATTAGATTAGATGACTTAATAAATAGGGGAGGGGTGAAATGATATTTAATTAAATAGGATAGGGTTATTTAATTAAATAAGATGACTTAGGAGATTAAATTAAATATTTTGATCTATTCAATTTAATGAGATGAAGTGTTAGTGCGAAAAGAGATGAATTAACCTAATTTAATTAATTAGGAAAAATAGAAGAAAATGATGAAATTAATTAACTAGCTAGGCTAATTGAATTAATTGGGTGAAAAGATGATAGATAAAGAGGAAATGATGTTAATAAATTTGATTCGAGTGTATGACATCGATTAGGACATTTTTCAGTGTCTACCATTTTCCCCTCTTTGAAGTGAGCTACCTGCTACTTCAGTTCAGAACAACGTTGTTCAGATTAAAAATGTTACCCAAATCAAAAAAGAAAAAAATTCTAATTTTTTAGATGCCCCAACAGAAGGATAAAACTGACTCCCTGCCCCCTCAAGAAATCGAACGAAAATTTTGAATTTTGGGTTGATTTCTCAATAAAGGTTGAAAAGCTACCCCAAGGGTCCAGAAAGGTTCTAGGATGCAAGAATAATGCCAAAAACACAAAAAATGATGCACAATTTGGTCGAGATTGGCAAAATTGGTGAAAAGGTTAATAAACTCCATTAAAAAGGTTAAATTAGGGTAAAAAAACCCTAATTTTCTAGCTTAAATAGATCAAAAGGGGTCACTTTCAATTAATTTGTGCATTCACACTTTAGAAATTCTTGCAAATTGAGCTCTGACCCTTCGAGGAAATGGCGTGTCGTGAGCTTCCCCGACACATCTTTGATCGAGTTCGTGAGTTCCAGCGGCTTCCAGGCGTAGGACCACCGGTATGTGATTCGAAACCTGATTTGAAATTTGAAATTTTGATGCATTTATTAGGCGTTAAAATTTAGAATTTGGGGGCATCACTACATAGCGACACCTAAACTTCAATCAACGACACCCAAATGATATAGAGCTACACATATGTCACGGGTGACACTTTTTCAGATTTGATTTTAGGGCTCCAAATTTTAAATGGCGACACTTCTGTGTTTAGCAACACACTTGCCGATATGAAAGTTAGGGTTAGGCTAGGAAAAATTCTAAATCACGATGCCATCTTGTATAGCGACACATTTGTCAATTTAAATTTTAAAATGCATTGGGCGTCGCTATTTGAATTTTGAATATAGCGACACATTTGTGATTTCTGAGTCGAAAATTCTAAATAACTTCAAATTTTGATGATTTCCTAATGTCGTGGGCTTCATGGATGTAGGAGAGTTTCCCACCGTATTGGAGAGATTGGGTAATCTTTCAGAGTTGCGTCAGGAGCACCTGGGAGAGATCGGGTTATGGTACATTGCGTATGCACCAGTGATCAGGACACATTTGGCTATGGTGACAACGCCGTGTGAGAGATGGCACGAGACTTCTTCTTTCCACCTTCTGATGGGAGAGGCGACAGTGACCCTAGAGGATGTGTGGCAGATATTGTGGTTGCCTATCCATGATGATCGTGTGATTTATGATCAATATGTGGGATTTGATTCCTGCTTAGAGGTGATGGAGATTGAACGGGTTGTATTGGTCGCATCTCAGATAGATCTAGAGACATACAGAGGTCACGTGCCGAACTTCAGATTGATTGTCACAGCCATCATTTCAGGTTTGGTGGCTCTAGACAAGCGCAATCAATTTTTCAGTCCAGGTTGGGGCTTGGCTTGGCAGAGGATGCTTTACCAGAGCACTCTTTTTGTGTGGGGCCCTGTGATGCTGGCCTCCTTGTACCATGATTTACATGACTTCGTTTATTGTGATGGGAGAGCCCTTGGTGCAGGTGTGACACTTCTTCATATCTGGGCATGGGAGCACATTGCAGTGCTTCGGTCGATTATACAAATGGTGAATGTGGAGCCAGATGATCCTGTCATTTGGAGATACCAAGGTGCCATCATGCTCAGGCACATAGGGAAGATTGGGATCCTGTATTGGCGACGGGTGATAGATGATATGACCGTGTTCCGATGGAATCCATGGCTTCAGATGTTGGCTTGGTTCGATGATATTCAATAACTCTACTTCGCTAGGTAGACCCATTATAAGTAGGGTCATGAGCACATGATGATTGAGCAATACCTTCTGGATAGAGTGGCCAGATAGTTTGGCGATGTCCAAGACAGGCTTGATGATGCCTATAGAGCCATTTTTGCATGATCGGCTAGAGAGGTTCTGACATGGGGACCAAAAATTTTGGCTCCAGAAGCCATTGACAATTTCAAACAGTTGGTTTCCCAACCCTGGGTGTATGATCAAGGGTAGAGGACAGGGAGGCCAGGATGGCTAGGATGGACAAGTTCTAGGGGCTCCCTATAGTGGGATAGTAGCCTCCACAACAGCCTCCAATGGTACAACAATAGCCAGTGCCACCACCAACACCACCGCCGGATGCCAGAGATGTGTAGATACAACAGCTGCAGCAGCAGGTGCAGGCGTTGATAGGTGAGCGGGAGCAGGTCCGCCAATAGATTTTGGTTGTGACTGTTGAGCAAGACCAGGCTCAACAATAGGTGGTTATTGTTACAGTTGAGAGGGATGCAGCGTTACAGAGAGTTCAGGCTGTTACCAGTGAGAGAGAGCAGGAGGTGGCTCGACATCAGCAGATTGAGAGCCTTATGACATCCACTCACGATCAAACAATTTCAGCGAAATTATATAGAGAGGCTATTACGGAGGCTGTGTATTACAGGAAACATTATCACAGGGATGTACTAACAGCATTGAGGCAACCTGATTTTTCATAGCGGAGCGATGCAACCCCCAAGCAGAGGATCAGCCTCAGCGGTAGGCTGGAGAGGGTAGCAGCCACAAGGGCTAGCTCTTTTTTGATGTATAAACATTTTTTTTATTTTTCCCCATTCTTTACACTGATATACATTCATGGGATCCTTTTTGATAGCCTCATGGATATTGTACTTATGATCGATGTACATACATTGATCCAAATTTTGTACCATGACACATTTTTTGATATATATATGATACGGATGTGGATGATTCATGCTATGATGTGTTGACTTTATTTCATGTATGTATGGATGATGTAGGATATAGATGCTTATATATGATCATGTATGGATGCACTTACCTTTATGCATATATGATATGTGATGACATGATATGGATGGATGCAATGATATGATTCTTTTTCATTATCTTTTCACGATATAATATGGATGAATGATTATGATATGCAAATGCTATGGATGTAAATGATGTGGATGCATTTCTTTTTGTATATTTTCTATGCATGTTTTATGATGTATGGATGAAAATGTTTATGATATGCAACGATTTAAGATGCTTAGAATAACAAATCTATATTATTCATCATGACTTAAATGATAATGCAAAATGCATGATGTGATACGCAATGATTATGCTAATGGATGTTATATGATTATGATTTGAGATGTATGTATGATGATGGTTTGTGGATGCAGGGTGGATGCATTGATGATGTTTTTGTGTGTCATGATACCAGGTTAACGTGGAGAGAAGATAGAAGAATAAAGAATAACTATTGTTGATGATGATTGCTTCAAAAGATCCAACAAGTCCTTGATCCATCAAGACTTTATTAGAGATGGTGATGAGACAATGCAAAAGAATGCAGGATGAAAATACAGGATGGGTGCTCACACTTCGAGATTGGGATTTTCCATCGTTCCTTATTGTTTGATATAACACATAGACACGATGCATCAAGGTATTGATAACCAGGATGGTGTTATATCTAGTGTAATGGACTTTGACTCAATAAGTAGATAGGATAGTTCTTGTTCACATCTTGACATACAGAAATGTCGTTGGAATGTAAGTTGGAAGCTTAGAACATATTGGACCTAAGCATATGCAATAGTCAACAACATACTCCAAACAACCTTCCTACACACAACTAAACAAGTACGTGCCAAGATTATTTTACAAGAGTATCCACAAGCATAGCAAACGAAAGATAATGATCGATGCCCCATTCATTTCTCTCTAAATAGTCATTAAGATAAATCACAAGAAAAGATCAAAGATAAATAGTCAGTGTTATCTATAGCTCCTGATTAGTTTAAGTTTAGCTGAGGCGATGTCTGATGTTGATGTCCATCGCAGGAAGGATACATCCTAGGACATGTTGATCAAAGGGTTGTTTGATGTTGGGACGATGATGCTAAGATGAGCTATTTCTATAAAATTCATTAATGCATTTACCTATGATTTAGACTCTAGATTTTGACTTTTGGGTTCACTCTTTACAACTTACTATGCTTTTTTTCTACTTGTTTTGCCAAAGGGTGAAGGGGATGATCGTTTATTATGGGTGAAAGTTTATTGCGGGTGAAAGCAAGATGGAATGGATGGGATTTTGGATTTTCTTGAAATATTTCAATGTTTTTGGTATTTTGAAATGTTTTGAGGTTGTTTTTGGTCTTTTTGAACATTTATATGGATGTTTTGGATTTTTCAAATTTTCTGAGGTTGTTTAGGGTTTTCTAAATTTTTGAGGCTTTTTAGGTCTTTTGAACATTTTCTATTATTTTTGGATTTCAATTTTCAAATGTTTTTGTGTTTTCTGAAATATTTGGATGTTTTTGGGATTTTTGAGATTTTTGGATGTTTTTGGATTTTCTGAGATATTTGGATGTTTTCGGATTTTCTGAGATATTTGGATGTTTTTGGATTTTCTGAATTTCCAAGTTCTGACCAATAACCTAACCTAAGGACCTATCCTAGGAGCCTTAGGAGTTGATCAAAGATTAGCCTTGCCTACGTTATACATGTAGAGACCATGTAGTTCGACTAACTCAATCCATTTATAGGACAAGGATATGAACAAACGAGAGACGACAACTAATTACAACAAACTGCTAAAGGATAGAGCTAGGGTGTCTTGGGGGCACATCAGTGATGACCTTGCCTATGTTAAAGCTCAGAGATGACGTAGTTTGACAAGAGACATTATTTTTTGGATTTTTTTATGTTCGACCTTTTTAGGGATTTTGATGTTTTCTGAATGTTTTGGATTTTTCCTTTACCATTTTTTGAATGTTTTTGGATTTTCGTTGTATAGTATTTTGCAAATGTTTTTGGATTTTCTGGAATAAATTTTACAATTTTTTTTGGTGTTTTCTAATAGAATGTCCCATGACCTCAAAATATACAAGAACCCGATTGTGACGCATAACGAAATGCCCCCAATGTGATATGTTAGCTTGCTTTGATAAAGGTAGGACAAACTAACCTTGATAATATGCCAAGTAGTGCTAAAGAGTTCATGATACTTTACAGTGACAAGCCATGATAAGGACATGGATGAGGGATGAATGACGGTGCAAAGAATGATAGGTCAAAAGAGCCAAATAATAGATGAAGATACCTTATTTACACAAGGCGCCTGCTTGCCAAGTTTTCACCAAGGTACTTGCCCAAAGTGCCACCGAAGTGGTTTTCACTAGAGGACGATTTTTTTCTTTACTTTTTTAATCCTTTTTCTCATTTTTTTGGATTTTGATTATTTTTTGATTTATACCCTTCATGTTTAGGCATAAATTTTTTTGAGATGCAAGCTGTTAATTGGCTCCTACAAGGGTTCACCTTCTAGGGTTGACAGTTGGTACGCTCCTGATCCGTAGCTTGTTGTGATGACAAAGGGACCCAACCAGTTAGGCTCAAACTTTCCTTTGATGTATTGATCTGGAAGGTTCTTTTAATTTTGCTTTAAGACAAGATCGCTTAACTAGAATGACCGACATATGATTCTCTTATTATAGCTCTATGTCAGTCGGTTTTGATACACTTGCAAGTGATTAAGGGTGTCAAGATGACGTTCATCCATGAATTCTAGCTCATTTAGCTGAGACACTCTGTACTCTTCTTCAGTTATCAGATTCTTCAGTGACACTCATAATGATGGGAGCTCAACCTCAATAGGAAAGATGGATTTTGATCCATAGACTAGGGAGAAAGGGGTTGCTTATGTAGGTGTGCGAATACTGGTTCGATAAGCCCAAAGAGTTGGATTTAGTTGCAGATTCCAGTCACGTCCAACTTTGTTAACTGCTTTCTTTAGGATTTTTAGGATAGTTTTGTTTGTTGCTTCTGCTTGGCCATTGCCTTGGGGATAGTATGGTGTAGAGAATCGGTTTTGGATATTGAATTTTTGGCACAACTCTTTCACATCTTGATTTTTGAAAGGGGTTCCATTATCTGAGATGAGGGTTTGTGGTATACCATAATGACAAATTAGGTAATTTAGGATAAACTTGGCTATCTGCTTCCCCATTATGTAGGTCATAGAAATGGCTTCAACCCACTTAGTGAAGTACTCAGTGGTGGTTATGATGAACTTATGGCCGTTAGATGAGGTTGGAGTGATTTTTCCTATGAGGTTAAGTCCCCACTGCAAAAAAGGCCATAGTGTAATCATTGGTTGCAATTCTTGAGCTAGAGCATGAATCAAATCCCCATGCTATTGACACTGGATGCATTTTTGCTTCTTTCTCCATGGTTGGGCAATAGTACCCCGTCCTCAACAGTTTCTTAGCTAATGTCATACCGCTAGAATGTGACCCACATATACCATTGTGCATTTCTGTTAAGGTAGTTAAGTATTCCTCTTGGTTAAGACATTGTAGTAATGTTCCTTTGATGCTTTGTCGGTAAACAGTATCACCTAGGATCACGAATCGGAATGTCTTTTTGACAAAGGTCTTTTTAAGGTTTGGGGTGATGTCTAATGGAAGGTTTCCTCTGTTAAGGTAAGTAAAGATGTCATGGTACCAAGGGGATCTAGGACCAACAATGACACGTGAATTCAAATTCAGGAATTTTGAAAGTTGGTATGAGAAGTTGTTCTACCAAGAATTCACATTGAAGAATGTTGTTCAACATGTCTAGTAGTGATCCAATTATTGCCATGGCATTTGCTGCTTTATTGTTCATGCAAGGAATTTTCTCAAAAGTTATGCCTATAGAAAGATATTTGAGATTATCCACCATCTATTTGTAAGGAGTGAGCTTGTCATCTTTGGTTTGATAGTCATCATTAACTTGGTTGAAAACCAGCTGTGAGTCTCCATAGACTTTCATCTCTCGTATCTACCACTGAACTGCTATCCTAAGACCTGTGATCAAGGCTTCATACTCAACAATTTTATTGGTACATGGGAATGATAGCCTGTAATATTTTGGGATGCAATCACCTCAAGGGGTAATGAAAAGAATGCCTGCTCCTGATCCATGTTGGGTGAACAATCCATCAAAGTACATCTTCCATTGAGTTGTTGGATTAGTAAAGAACACTGATTCATCAGGGAACTCAGATATTAAATGGTTCTTCTCATAGATGGGTGCTTCTGCTAGCTTGTCCATGATCACTTGTCCTTTGATTTCCTTGTGCTCCACGTACTCTATGTCAAACTCTGTCAAGATCATTACCCATTTAGCCATTCGTCCTGTGATAGTTGCTTTAGATAACAGATATTTTAATGGATCAATCTTTGTGATGAGCTTGATTTTATGTGACAACATGTAATGTCTGAACTTTTGTGAAGCGAAAACTACCACTAGGCATGCTTTCTCAATGGGTGAATAGTTCATCTCATAGCCTACCAAGGTTCTGTTGGTAGTATATGGCTCTTTTCTTTCCATTTTCATCATGTTGTGCTAAAAGAGCTCCTAGTGTTGCTAGTGTTGCTGAGATGTATAGGATCGGTGGCTTGGTTGGGATTGGCGGCATGAGCATAGGTGGTGTTAGTAGATAATCCTTAATTTTTTAGAAATATTTATCACATTTATCATCGCATTTGTAAGTTATCTGTTTATGAAGAAGGTGCGAAAAAGGGTGAGTCTTATTTGATAGTTGAGTTATGAACCTTCTGATGGACTACAACCTTTCTTGTAATCCTCTCATTTGTTTCAATTTCTATGGTGGTTTTATTTCTAGGATGGCTTTTACCTTTGTTGGATCAATTTATATCCCTCTTTGTGAAACAATGAAGCCAAGAAGTTTCCTTGATGTGACCCCAAACACACATTTTTTTGGATTTAGTCGTACCTTGTATTCTTCAAGCTTGTCAAAGATAGGTCCTAAAACTTGTATGTGTTCACTTCTCTTATTTCATTTTTCCAAAATATCATCTACATAATCTTCAACTGTTTTATGGATCATGTTGTGAAAGATGAGGGTCATTGCTGTTTAATAGGAAGCTCTTGCATTCTTCAACCCAAATGGCATCACATTCCAGCAGTAGGTTCCCCATGGGAAAGTAAAGGCAGTTTTATGTTGATCTTCTTTGGCGATTATGATTTGGTTATAACTTGAAAAGCCATCCATGAGTGACAAAATTTCATACCCAGCTATTAAATCTACAATGAGATTAATGTTGGGAAGAGGGAAGTCATCCTTTGGATATGTCATGTTTAGATCTCTAAAATCGGTGCATATTTGGATGCCCCCAGTGGGTTTTGAGACTGGTACCAGGTTTGAAACCCACTCAGGATAATCTATTGTTCAAATGAATCCAATGTCAAGAAGCTTTTGTAGTTCCAATTTAACCAAGAGTGCTATCTGTGGGTGCATCTTCCTTAATTTCTGCTTGACTGGTTTGGCCTTAAGATAAACTGCTAAGTGATGCACAACTACTTCTAGATCAAGGCCTGGCATATCTGTATATGACCATGCAAAGTTATCTTTTCTCTCTTTAAGGAATGTTGCAAGGTTCTTTTGTTCTTCATCTAATAAGGATTCAACATAGAATGTGATCTTAGGTTCTTCCTTTGTTCCCACATTGACTAGTGTAGCCTTTTCTACTAGTACTGTTGACTTCTCTGGATGCATTGTGCTAAAGGGGATATTGAATCCTTCATCCTTGGGAACCTCGGGGATGTTTTCACCATCAAATGCGTCCTTTGTTTTTACTATTTTGGGATTAGAGAGCACCACTAGGTGGTTTTCACTCAAGGATCTGTAAGTTAATTTCCTTTCATTTATTTTGTTATTGAAGGATTCAATCGTCTCCCCATAGTATGGTCCTGTATCAAGCTCTATGTCAAAGCCTGCTTTGTGATCTTCCCATGATAATTTTTCTCAGAGTCCCATGAATTATGATATTGCTTCATCGTTTTCAAATAAATCTAGAATCAACGGTCCTTGTTGGTCCATGTCAATGAGTTGTGGGTATACCAAGTGTATTTCAATTGGTTGGTTGTTTGAGACAAAGGATGTTATGGATATCATGAAGAGGGTGTTGTTTTCAAATAAGTCAACAACATCAAGAGGAAAGTCATCTAAGGTAGTATCACATGATGTAGGTGACTAGGAGGAAGCCTCAACTCGTTTAGTAGAAATACCTTTGCCAATAAGTGTGACCTTGCTAGCAGTACAACCTAAGCCGATATTTTTTAGTCGTTTCTCAGGAACGATGGGTTCTAGTAAACCATTGTCATTTTGTCCTAGCTTCTCATTCTTGTTATACCCCATGCTTTGTGTTAGCTGTAGACCTTTGTTGTCATCTTTCATGGGAAGAACAAGAACAGGTCGTTCATCTTGATAGAGGAGTTTAGAGATATCTTGCTCATGGATGTTTTCTTGATTCAAATCTCCCCATTTGGTGAAAGTAGTAGCTGCCATCTTGATTATTTTTGATTCTTTGGTGCTAGATGTTGGTTTCCCATGGTTTTGAGGAGAAATAGGCAACTCTCCTAAGACAAAGGTGTCTTTCAATATTTTGTAGCTTCCACAACCATCATCTCAGATTACGGCTTTGACATTGGGTATGCTTTTCACAATTGGTACTTGTGATGTTGAAGTAGAGGATAGAGATGATGGGTCAACAAATGAGCTTGTTGGTGTAGGTCCTTCGTCATTTTTGGGTATTTGTGGGATCTTGTAAAATTTGGCCTCAAGGCTCTTGTAGTAGTAGAAAGGCTCAAGATCTCCATGGATAGTGATTTCTCTACCCTCAAAAGGAAACTTCACACATTGATGATAGTTTGAGGCTACAACTTTCAAAGCATGGATCCATGGTCTACCAAGTAGAATGTTATAGGGAAGATCAAGATCAAGTACTTGGCATGTAGTTTCCGCATTGAGAGGTCCCACTTGGATAGGGAGTGCAATGATTCCTTGTGATACCTGTTCTTGATCGTCGTATGCTCTGATGGTGGTACTCTTTGTCTTCTCAATAATATCTCTTGAATTTCCTAGATGTTTGATCAACTGCAGGGTACAAATGTTTAGACCAACACCTCCATCTACCAAGACTCTTTTGACCTTGTTTTTATGAATGACAATCTCAAGGTGTAAAGCACAGTTATGAGACGGTTACGATGGTAAATCCTATTCAAAGAAGGTGAGAAGATTGCTAGCGATATGCCCTACCATAGCTTGAAATTGATCGGTATCAATGTTCTCGAGAATAGAGGATTCAAACAAGGCTTTTTCTAGTATTTCCCTGTGCACAGGAGATAATTTTAGGAGTTCCAATATTGATATTTGAGTGGGGGTCTATTTAAGTTGATCTAGAAGATTGTACTTGCTAGGATTAGATGCGGGAAAAGTAGGTTGTGTCCTAGATTGAGCTGGAATGGCTCCTTGAACGGTTATTTTTCCACGTCTAGTGGTGACTCCACATTTCGTACTAGCACCTTTGATGGTGATAACAATGATAATGCTATCATAGGAAGCAACTACATTGGAATAAGTATGCTAAATGTTGGTGTAATCCTTAGCTTTTCCATTGTTGTTAGCTTTGTTATGATTAGGCATAGGGGTCTTGTATATCTTGAGATCCTGGTTTCCAACTGGTACCTCAACAAATATGGTATCGTTCTCTATGAGATCTTGGATGATATTCTTAAGTTTCATGCAATTTGTTATTTTATGTCCTTTGATTTTATGAAATTCATAGAGATCATGCTCGTTGTACCAAGATGGTTATTCTTGGGGTTCTTGGTAGTGTTCAAAGTTAGGAAGTGTTATCAAATTTAACTCTACCAGTTTCTTCATGGTTGTCTCGATGGGTTTTGATAATTGTGTGTACTTGCATTTTGAATAGTTGTTCCTGTTACCGGTTGGCCTCAGTTGCATGATGGTGTTATTGATCTAATTGTTCTGAGGTGGTACCATTTGTTGCACAGATGATTGGATACTAGAAACTTGATTGTGGTTGGGTCTAGGAGCACTTAGTATGACCTTAGCATCTACTACACTGTTGTTTATTACGTTTTTGTTTTTATCCCATACATGAGGTTTCTCATTTGAACTGGTTGAAGGATGGTTTTCTTTGTAAGCTTGAGTGTTTCCTTATGAGATTAGGGCTTTTTCAATGTTAAGGGCTCTTGGAACAAGCTCGACATAGGATGTGATGCATTGCATTTTCAAGTGGAATGATAGATTTAGATCAAGGTTGGCTATGATGATTCTCACTTGTTGTTCGTCAGGAAGAGGCCACTTGCTTTTACTAGCTCTTTGTCTCCATCATTGTAAGAAATTTGCGAAGGTTTCTCTTGGATTTTGTTTGAGAGTGTACAACTCTTCTAGACTAACGTCCATGTCAAGATTAAAGGAGAAGTGATCGATGAATTTGTTAGTGATTTCTTGAAAAATTTTGATACCAAGAGGCAAACGAGAGAACCAATCCATAGAAATCCTTGTTAAACTCCAAGGAAAGAGGCCCATTAGATATGAATAATTGTAAGCCACTTCCATGCACATGACATTGAATTCTTTGATATGGTCAACAAGACTTCCTCTCCCTCTGTATTTGTCAAATTTAGGGATTTCAAAACCAGGAGGGAATGGTACCATTGCTATGTTTCGATCAAATGGATAAGGACACAAGTTCTATGTATGAGGTTTCTTTGTCTTTCCCATCTGAAGGTCCTGCATTTCCTATGAGAGTGCTTTTAATTGTGATGCAACATCGTCTTGCAGAGTGGGTGGAGGAACATATGATGGGATGAGAAATGAGTTATATGAGGTGTATGGAGGTGTGATATTTTGTGAAAGTGATGAGTATGTTCTTGATTTGTTTGGATTGATGATGTTCATATGAGGAAAATAGGATCCTTGTTGATGTTGTTGAGTGTACTGTTGAGCTAGTAAGGCTTGCTGTTGAGCTTGTTATTGTTGTTGCACCACTAAGGCTTGTTGTTGGGCCTGTTGTTGTTGCTATGCTAATAAAGTTTTTTGTTGTGCTTGTTGTTGTTGTGTGGCTTGTTGAACTTGTTGGGAAATGACCGCTTGTTGTTGTGCTAAGGTTGCTTGCTAAGCTTTTTGTTGTTGTTTTGCTAATGTTGCTTGTTGAGCTGCTAAGGTTGCTTGTTGTTGTTGTTGTGCTAAGGCTGCTTTTTGAGCTACTAAGGCTATTTTTTGTGCTTGTTGTTGTTGTACCGCTTGTTGGTAAGTTTTTTGTGCTTGATGTAGAGCTAGGCCATGTGCTTGCAATGTGGGATCAGGTGGTTGTTGAGATATCTATAAAGGATTAAGAACATTGATGTTTTGAGTGGTTGGTAGATTTGTAGTGAAAGGTGGAGGATTCCCTTGGTTTAACATTCCTTGCAAGATAGTGGATTGAGGGGGAGGAATATATGTTTGAGGCCATGATTGATTTGGTATAGAAAATGGAGCTATCAAAAAGGATGATGTCATTAAATTTTGTAATGGGAATGACACACTAGGACCTTGAGTCCATTGATTGAAAAGATTCCCTTCTCCTATGTTGAGAGGATTTCCTTGTGTAAAAGATGCAAACAAAGGATTTGTGATCAAGGTACTCCCAGAATTAATAGAACTTGTAACCAAGGGATTACGTTATGGTGGATTAAAAGGAGATGATGTGGTAATGATGGATGGAATGGATGAACCCACTAGAGGGTTGGATAAAGATGTCCCTAGTTATGTTGAGGGTTGATTCAGTGATATGGTATTGACATGCCCTTGTGTGATGCTTTGAGTTTTTTGGTCTGTACTACTCTACGTGATGGTAGGTACACTTGTGGTACTTATAGGTATGGATGAAGAAGGGTTTCCCTGAAATGTCAAAGTGGTGGTAAAATAGTGAAGTTGAAGTGGAGTTCGTATCTGGTTTGGACCTTTGGGAATGGGAGGACCAACAAAGGTAGGTGTCCAAATGGAAGTGGGAGGTGGAGGATTCGTTTCAAGAGTACCCATAAGTGTATTACTTTCAAATGGTGAGGTGTTACCAAAATATTTAGCAAGGTTGGTTGCAAGACTAGGTATGTAAGTTTGACTTGGCCCTTGTAATGGAGTTGTGAAATCCTGTGTAAAAATTTGTGCTACAAATGTCGGGGATATAGGAGCTACACTTTCAAAAAGTTCTTCCCTAGTGAGCTCAAATGGGTTGTTGGTGACATCTTCAATTTCGTATGGTCCTGAAGGAGATGATTGTTGTTGTGATGGTGTAACATGACTTCTAGGATCAAACTCTAAAGGATTTGGATCACTTGAGGTAAATGTAACTTTGTCTTTTTCCATGATTCTCTTGTGTTGTGATCTCGTCTTTACCATAAATTTGGTGTCAGCTATGGGAGAGTTGTGTTGAGTTTTGTAATGTTTGAACTCTCTAGTTGACTCAAACCTAGGTAAAAGGGATGCTCTAAGTGTTTTGGGAGAAATGATGATAATGTGGGATGAAAATATGGGTGATGTGGGAGGTGATCTTTGCAACTATTTTGGGACAACACTTTTGACTTAAGTTTGATGTTGTGATGTTGGGATAAAGGCTGCTAATGAACTTAGAAATCTTTAGGGTAGACTTGTGACCTTCAAGATGAACTAGTTCAAAGATGATAACTATCTCAACTAAGTCCATGGAAAAGGATACATTTCACATACAAAGTAGCTACGGTAGCAAGTTGGTTTGAAGTTTTTAAGTCCCAAAAGTGTTAGTGTATTTGAAATTTTGCAAAGATAGATGAGATGAGAGATGAAATATGATGAAGAGGTGAATGAAATGTTGGACCCAATGTTGACCTAAAGTGAACCTTTTGTTTTGACAAAACCATGGTATTGAGAATGATGCTAGACCTCTAAAATGTTCAAATCCTAAAGACTTAATGATTTTTCAAAAATCTAGTGGATCCTCAAAAAGTCGAATGCCTTGGCTTATGAAGAACTTGTATAGGTCGGGATCTCTTCTTATAGCGTGTACATAAAATTTTACCAACAATTTGTTTTTGTTTTCAAAGACTCCTTCAATGTGATTGTTGATTGTTCTTGCACTACAATGTATAAGTTTATGGTGATGACCAATTGACTTTCGTTTGGGGATCTTTACTTTGTGTGAGATCATTTGGGAAGGTGAGCTTTTGTTTTGATAGGATCAAGGTAGTGAAAATGATGCTAGATCCCTAAAATGTTCAAGTCCTAGAAAACGAGAGGAATGAGGGGAATGTCCCAACCTATTCTAGCTCTTCTAGCTCATGCATAAAACTTTCTCAGCAAAGTGTAATGGTTGTGGTAAAAGATTGAAGCCCACTTTTGACCATACTTTGTTCTACGATTCCTATGTATGAAATTGCAGGTTGGAGAGTTTCTTCTACGAAGTTTGACCTTTTGGTGAATCATTTATAGGATTTTAGTATCATGAAAAATACCAAGATTTTGAATCCAAAGGAATGCAAACAATTTAGGACTATACCTTGAAGCGTGTCTATAAAAGTTTGCTACCAATTTGTTTATTTTTTTGTGAACTGCTCGAAGGTGTTTCTTAAGGGCTTTTGGAGTGAGATGCATAAGTCTAAATTGAGGTCCTGTAGGATTTGGTTTAGGAATCCTGATTTTTCATGAGATCATGTGGAAATAGTTTAAGTTTTTGAAAGAAAGGGAGATATTTATTGCCACACAGGTGGTGGTAATAGGGGCCTTCCAGCCTCAATATTAGCGTGTTCCTCTTCTTCATCTAAAATGGTTGTTGTGTTTCTCCACTATGAGTTTGTTTCCTTGTCTTCAAAAGTAAAGCTTCTCAAACTGCTGATGAGATCTGTTTGTTCACCGTTTATGAATTCAAAATTTGGCTAAATTATAGCACCTAGAAGATCAGGTTGTTCAACAGGAGCAATCGGTCTCCAAATAGTCATGTGGGGTTCATTTGTCAATTTATCTTTGCTTAAATGAATTGATTTTACCACAAACACTTATCTTTTGATTATGTTTTCAAACTAGATGTTTATGTCAAAAACATCATAACGTTCACAATGTCCATTTCATGAAAATTATGAGATTAAAGCCACAATTTCCTGTGTTGTCTTTGGTAAATATGGGTTTGAGATTAATGTCAAGATATTTAGAAATCGCTAAGGATAAATCCTTAGGACAAGCAGTAATATAAGGGCTAACTTAAGAATTCCATATTAATCCAAAGTGTTTGAAATTTTGAATAGTGAGTGTTTGTTTTTGGAACGTTTTGAAACCAAGAAAAGTGTTAAACTGAATCACAAGCATTACAACCCTAGGATAGAAATAGCTATATTTGTTGTATTCCCACTTGGATTTCTCTAGTTGTGCTTATTTAGAGTGGATTATTAGAAGCTTGACCACACTGGCTCCCCTCCACGACACTCACTTCTACGAGTCAGCCAAGCTTCGAGTTCTCATGAATCTCCCATGACAAACTTTTCATCTCTAATAAGAACCACAAATATGTGGGACGGCTTCGGAGGTCCGACCTCCTGACATTAACAAATATTAGGGATTTTTGGCTTCTACACAAAGGTTCGTAATAAGGGCATCCAGTTTAGGGGGTGCAATGATAAATTCATTGTGAGAGGTCTCCAAACCCTTAGAACAAGGGATTTATGTATCATAAAGATACTGGGGGAGAGCTATCATGTACCGCTTCCCATTGATTATGGTTTTCATTGAAACCACAAATTTATATAGCAGTTTGGAAGAGCTTGGATTTAGCTCGTTACCGCTTGGGTCATTCCCTTGGGTTGAGTAATTTTTCCCACCAAGGCAGGCCCTTTAAAGGTGAACAATAGCGAGTAAGTAAATTCGTAGTTCGATCATCTTTGTTCGCATGCACACAGAGAGAACACACACTATTCCTTTTCTCACACTAGAATGGTTGTTCAATTTTAAACTTGAATTGAAGTGTGGAGGTGATTTTACAATGTGATAGATAATGTTTTTGTTTCTCAAGATCACAAAATGGTATGAGAGAATTGCATATGCTTTCATTAGAAAATTTGAAAACCACAAGACAAAACAAACAGTTTTCAATTTTATCCTTCAAAGCAATAATGAGTTAATTTTAAGCACCAATTGAAAGATGAGTTTGCCTTGTTCAATTTTAAGCCCAATTGAAAGATGTGATGTGAGGGTTCATTTTTAGCCAACTTTGAACATTCATTTTAAACCCAATAGAAAACTAGTGTGTTGCCTAAAAACTGAAAGTAATAAAGCATGAAATTGGGTTATAATTGCCCCAAAGTGTTAAATGCTAGTTACAATTATAAAATGTTTAGATAGAAGATAAGTTCTTCAATTTCTCTCCATGCCTTAAAATTTGCAAAACCATGTTAGTCTAACAATGAAAACACAGTCAAACATTGATAAGTGATCAGATAATAAAAAGAAATTAAGTTACATGTCGAAAGATAAGCGTAAAGTTTCTTACCCTGGTTGAGCGTCACTATACACGATGGCATCACAATTTGAAATTTGGGTGTCGCTCTGGTGAATTTGAGCATCGCTCTGTAGAAAGGACAGTGAGCACAATCGCGTCGTTGTATTGATGGGTGTCACTGTAAATGAGTGTGTCACAATTTGGAGTTTGAAAGTGTTGGTTTGCTAGGGGTGAGCGTCACTATTTTCGTTCCACGATAGTTCAAATTTAAATAAATGTCACCATATTGAAATCAGTGCCAGCCAATTAAATATGTGTCACTGTAACAAATTTCTTGGGCATCGCTATATGGCGACGCTATTGAGATAGCATTGTTGTTTGTGGTTTTAGAATCACTACAACCTACAAAATAGCAAAACCATGGATTTTGAGCCAAAAAACAACTAAATGATCAGTTTTCCCTCCTTCTAGTGCCAAAATTTTGACGCGAGGATACCAGTTATGGGCCAAATTACGCTTGATCCATGAAGAATTGAAGCATAATTAAGCAACCAATACTCAAATCTCAACAAGATCGGTCAATCAAAATTGAAAGTAAACATTTTATCAAAAAGCCTAACATGATGATCTTATAAAAGCTTTAAAGAAAACATCTACTCTAATCCATTGAAATTTATCTTGTTGTGGAATTGGTGTCGTATTGATGTGGAGTGACAACCCTTTCTCAATCCCGTGATAGTGAGCTTGTTTTTGTCGATTCTATGGAAGAGAATCAATGAAACCATGATATTTGGTATATGAAAAAACTAAATTATGCACAAAATGAACATGATGCAAGCTAAGTAACCATGATTCTATGCTATAAATGATCTAATTATACAATTGCTAAGCTAATTTAAGCTAAAAATGAGCTAAAAAATGAAAACCCTAATCTATTTACAAGCTAAGATGGATGCATGGAAGCCATTAATGAAAGCTCTAAGCTAATATGAAACTAAAACAAACTGAAAATAAGCTAAATGTGTGCAAATTGAGAGTATGGATGTGATTAAATTCAACAACATGACTTTGCAATAAAATATGGATCCATTTGTCTCCAAATAGTGATCTATTTATAGGAGATCAAATGAGGAATGGGTGGTTGAGATCAAAAGGCTTAATCAACGGTTTAGGATGAAGGAGATAAAAGGCATGGATCATGGATTCTCATCAATGGATGTGAATGCAAGATGAAGATTAATCAAAGGCTCACAATTCCTTTAAACAAACACACTTTTGACCTGCTCACACAGGTCAAAGGTAACTTGCCAAATAGGTAATTTGGTTTGGCTTGTTAAAGAAGCCAAGTGAGTTGATTGGAGGAGAGGGAATATTCCTTAGAATATTCCATTTGGATGAGGAAAAAGAGGATTTTACAAATTAAATCAAATTTTTAATTGTGCAAAAAGGATAAAGAATATTCCATGGGAATATTCCCTTTGATTAGAGGAACAATTAGTTTAATTGTTAATTAAACAAGGTTTAATTTATGTAATTAGGGATTAGAGGAATTAGATGACATTTATTAGATTAGATGATTTAATAAATAGGGGAGGGGTGAAATTATATTTAATTAAATAGGATAGGGTTATTTAATTAAATATTTTTATCTATTCAATTTAATGAGTTGGAGTGTTAGTATGAAAAGGGATGAATTAACCTAATTTAATTTATTAGGCCAAATAGACAAAAATGATGAAATTAATTAACTAGCTAGGCTAATTGAATTAATTAGGTGAAAAGAGGATAGATAAAGAGGAAATGATGTTAATAGATCTTATTCAAATGTATCACATCGATTAGGACATTTTTCAATGTCTACACTACCTATGCAACACCTTGAAGGTATCCATGCAACATTTTATTAATGATGAAGACTATAGAATATCTAGGCTACATGAGTTAGAATTATTGGATGAAAGACATCAAACAACACTAGTTCATTTTCAAGCATATTAAAATCGTCTTCGTCACAGTTGTAACAAGAGATTCTAAGCCATAGATTTTGACATCAGTGATCTCATCTTGAAAGAAAATTAGAAGAACCAGCTGTACAGATAAAAAAGGAAAGAGAAAAAAATTATCCAATAGTGAAAACCACTTCAGTGACGCTTTGGGTAAGTACCATGGTGGTAATCTGACAAACAAGTGTCATGTGTAATACGCCATTTCTCCTCCATCTACCATCATTCTATCTATTTTCTCACTTCATTCACAATAACCCGAGAATACTCTCCTTCACCATAAAAACCCCACCTTCTTCCATCCACATCTCATAATAAATCTTGTCACACCTCTCATGGACTGAGATTGGTTGATGTTTAGTATCACTTGCTTTTTGTACTCATTCATAATAAATTCAATCCACCTGATTCCTTTAACAAATTGGTCATATACCTAACTGGGGGCAATCTTCAACCTAGTTTTTTCACATGAGATCCTTGATGTAATATCAGAGGATACATTATAACATTCATCTCAATATCACGATCATTCAATGCAATTATTTTTCTGCAATAAATTGTAAACAATCCATAAAAAACTTCACGCCCATCACAACTCACATTCCATAGTAAATTGTTCCTTGTTGAGACTAACACTTTGATTAGACACAACCATAACATCTTGTAAACACTAAGCTCAAAAAATCATGAAATAATAGGTGAACTATCAAACTAGCCTTCAAGCCTAACCAATCAAATGCCTAATCAACATCATCTATCAATATCATCTACCATTTGTTGGAAGTTTTTGGATTTTGTCATTGATATGTCTACTGGCAACATGAGTATGAGCATGAGTTGTATAGTATACAATGTTGTCATTGATGTCAAAATTGTATGGAGATTGATGTACAAACCATTTGGTGAAGCATGAGTGTGTATATAGATGATAATCCATTACTTAGTTGCAAGAAAGTTTGATCCAGTGTGGATAGTAAGTTGAAGAATTGGCCAAGTGTTATAACACCATTTTTCAGTGTACATGACATCTGGTATTTTTTTCCGTATTGGTCCGCATTGAAGAATATTTCTCTATGGTTTTAATGAATTTTTTTTGGATATTAGAGGAGTTTAAATCCATATTTTCACATTATTTTGTCCTCCAGTGAAAAAGTTATGAATGACAGAATATTGGGTCTACCAATGATAGTGGTTACCAATGCAGAATGTATATTTTGATGAGTCTGCGCTTCATCACGGAATGGTATCTTGTCTTGTGGATTTTTGGGAGTCTTTATAGGTGTCTGTAGAGTGTGTTCTCCAAATGGCATGAAGTTTGGAGGTCCACGTGTCTATTTATGGTTGATTAGTTAGTGAATCGAGTTGATTAGAGGAGAGGGAATATTCCTTAGAATATTCCATTTGGATGAGGAAAAAGAGGATTTTACAAATTAAAACAAATTTTTAATTGTGCAAAAAGGATAAAAAATATTCCATGGGAATATTCCCTTTGATTAGAGGAAAAATTAGTTTAATTGTTAATTAAACAAGGTTTAATTTATGTAATTAGGGATTAGAAGAATTAGATGACATTTATTAGATTATATGATTTAATAAATAGGGGAGGGGTGAAATTATATTTAATTAAATAGGATAGGGTTATTTAATTAAATAAGATGACTTAGGAGATTAAATTAAATATTTTTATCTATTCAATTTAATGAGTTGCAGTGTTAGTACGAAAAGGGATGAATTAACCTAATTTAATTTATTAGGCCAAATAGACAAAAATGATGAAATTAATTAACTAGCTAGGCTAATTGAATTAATTAGGTGAAAAGAGGATAGATAAAGAGGAAATGATGTTAATAAATCTTATTCGAATGTATGACATCGATTAGGACATTTTTCAATGTCTACACTACCTATGCAACACCTTGAAGGTATCCATGCAACATTTTATTAATGATGAAGACTATAGAATATCTAGGCTACATGAGTTAGAATTATTGGATGAAAGACATCAAACAACACTAGTTCATTTTCAAGCATATTAAAATCGTCTTCGTCACAGTTGTAACAAGAGATTCTAAGCCATAGATTTTGACATCAGTGATCTCATCTTGAAAGAAAATTAGAAGAACCAGCTGTACAGATAAAAAAGGAAAGAGAAAAAAATTATCCAATAGTGAAAACCACTTCAGTGACGCTTTGGGTAAGTACCATGGTGGTAATCTGACAAACAAGTGTCATGTGTAATACGCCATTTCTCCTCCATCTACCATCATTCTATCTATTTTCTCACTTCATTCACAATAACCCGAGAATACTCTCCTTCACCATAAAAACCCCACCTTCTTCCATCCACATCTCATAATAAATCTTGTCACACCTCTCATGGACTGAGATTGGTTGATGTTTAGTATCACTTGCTTTTTGTACTCATTCATAATAAATTCAATCCACCTGATTCCTTTAACAAATTGGTCATATACCTAACTGGGGGCAATCTTCAACCTAGTTTTTTCACATGAGATCCTTGATGTAATATCAGAGGATACATTATAACATTCATCTCAATATCACGATCATTCAATGCAATTATTTTTCTGCAATAAATTGTAAACAATCCATAAAAAACTTCACGCCCATCACAACTCACATTCCATAGTAAATTGTTCCTTGTTGAGACTAACACTTTGATTAGACACAACCATAACATCTTGTAAACACTAAGCTCAAAAAATCATGAAATAATAGGTGAACTATCAAACTAGCCTTCAAGCCTAACCAATCAAATGCCTAATCAACATCATCTATCAATATCATCTACCATTTGTTGGAAGTTTTTGGATTTTGTCATTGATATGTCTACTGGCAACATGAGTATGAGCATGAGTTGTATAGTATACAATGTTGTCATTGATGTCAAAATTGTATGGAGATTGATGTACAAACCATTTGGTGAAGCATGAGTGTGTATATAGATGATAATCCATTACTTAGTTGCAAGAAAGTTTGATCCAATGTGGATAGTAAGTTGAAGAATTGGCCAAGTGTTATAACACTATTTTTCAGTGTACATGACATTTGGTATTTTTTTCTGTATTGGTCCACATTGAAGAATCTTTCTCTATGGTTTTAATGAATTTTTTTTGGATATTAGAGGAGTCTAAATCCATATTTTCACATTGTTTTGTCCTTCGGTGAAAAAGTTATGAATGACAGAATATTGGGTCTACCAATGATAGTGGTTACCAATGCAAAATGTATATTTTGATGAGTCTGCACTTCATCGCGGAATGGTATCTTGTCTTGTGGATTTTTGGGAGTCTTTATAGGTATCAGTAGAGTGTGTTCTCCAAATGGCATGAAGTTTGGAGGTCCACGTGTCTATTTATGGTTGATTAGTTGGTGAATTTTGGTGTTAGGTCACCAGCGGTGCCGACCTAATATGATATGAGTATTTTGAAGGTTATCTAAGTGTTGATCCATTATAAGGGTGCTATTATAGGTCCATTCCAACCTATTTGAGTTCTTTATAAGTTTTTGTTTATGGCATGAAATATTTTTTTGGGGCTGACAAGCTATGTTTTGCATGATACATCTAATTAAGCTAACCTAATTGATGTTGTAGATGTTTGTGGATGTGATGGATATATATACAAGTTCATTTCAATGTTTTAAGGAATGAACACAAGTATTATGGATGTGAATTATATGAAAGTGATGTGAGTGCAGAGCAGAGAAAAGTGTTAGAGCAGAGATGTATGAAGTGTGTTAGCTTTGTATATTGAGTTTCAGTGGAACTGTAATTCCTGCATATTGTAGATGCAACTATAGCATTTCAAATATTGGTAGTGAGCCACCCCTATCTTCTATATTTATTTCATTCTATGGGTAGTGAATCCACTAGGATGGTGAGTCCACCTATAGTGAGCATTTTTGTAATATGTTGTAACTGGTTATAATATATTATGAGCTAATCCTCACTGTGGTTTTTCCCTCTTTTTGTTTTCCATGTAAAAACCTGTTGCTCATGTGCTATGTGCTTTTTTGGTTGTTTTCATGCTTTCCTTTATTACTACAAACTGAATATGTTATGTGGAATGTATGTTCAAATTTTTAAGTGTTTTAGAGAATACTGATTCACCCCCCCCCCCTCAGTATTCTGGGTGTTCAATAATTGGTATTAGAGCTTGGTTCCTTGGAAGAATCTTAATCGCTTGGGGAAAATCTTGGAGGTTGAACACATGGCTATTAGAAGATATCCTACTCTAGAAGTTCCTGCTATTGGATTCACAGAAGAAGATTGCATGGTTGACATGAATGGAGAACTTAGAATAGCTCTTGAAGATCTAGAAAGGAATAAAAGTGAGAACAAAGATCTAAAGGAAAATGTCAAGGAAGCAAATGAATGCATTAGAAAGTTGAGAGAAAATCAAGAAATTCATAGAAAGACATAAGGAGGTTAATGAATAGCTAAAGAAAGAAAATGAAAAAATTTCCAGGTTGAAAGTGCAAGTTGAAGAAGGAAAAAGAGTTGAAGAATGCCTGAACGCTAAGATGATTTTTTTTTTTAAGAATTCTCAAAACTTGAAGAAGTTGTGACCTTGAGTTCACATCTTGAAAAAGAGAAAAATCATGAAGATGAATTCAAGATGAGTTCTACAAAGCTTGATGAAATGATTGCAAATCAAAGGAATTCTAAAGACAAAGGTGGATTAGGGTTGAGAAAGGAGAAATTTCAAAGGAAGATCAGACACCAAGTGCTAAAAAGGAAAACAATGAACAAAAGAAGATTGAGTACAAGAAGAACAATGGCAAGTAGGTCCAAAATCAAAGGAAATACTTCAAAAGGCCACCCATCAGACAACTGAATGCACAAAGGTACTCATATTTTAATGGTTTATGTTATTCCTGCAATAAATTTGGTCATAAGGCTATGGAATATAGAGAAAAATGAATCAGAATGTTCAATCTTTCCCCATTCAGTGCTTTACATGCAAAAGATTTGATCATAAGGGTAATCAATGCAGAAGTCAAATGATGAATGACTATAACAATGGTATGCGATCTCAATATTTCAATGGGTATTGTTATGCATGCAATGGATTTGGGCATAAATATAATCGATACAGATCCAAAATGGGTGGAAGTAACCTTTTTCAAAATGTTCTCACTTTTTACAATTGCAATAGATCAAGACACATTTCCAAATTTTGCAAAAGAAAGAAGAACAATCTAGTAAAGAAGAATGATCTAGTGAAAAAGGCTGATCCAATAGAGATGGAGAAAGATATGGAAAATATTGGGAGAAAGAAGGAAGACAGTGAGACTAATCTTGAGTTTGTACCAACATCTGGTGCAGATGTTTCCTTTGGAAACTAAGTTGGGAGCTTTGGCTCGGGGGGAGCATTAACAAAAAATATTTTATCCCCTGTCAAAGAAATGGTGTTGATGCTTCAACACATGGATATGAGGTGTAGGTTGATATGTTAACCTATTGGTGGAAGAACTGATGGAAAATATTGAGTTGTGGAAGTTTGTGAAGCATTTGAAGTTGACTATGCACACAGTTAGGGTTTTTACCAACTTTTCAAATTGTGTATTCAACGCGAATTAGGTCAATTTCTAAAAGGGGCTTATAAGTGATTTCACCTAACCAAAAATTCATTTACAAACAAGAATTTGAGGAGAGAAGAGTGAAGTGAAGTGTTTGAAGAATTTCAGAAGTTCTTGCATGCAAAACCCTAATCGGAAGGCGATCAAAGGTATTTACAGTTCTATCTTGCCCTAAGTTTTCAAAAGTTTTTGAAGTGTTGAAAATGTTACACCACAAGTAGTTGAAGTTGTAGATAGTCCTTGACCTAAATTTAAATTCCATCCCAAAAAATCCTTGGTGGATGATCCAAATGGTGCATTTTTGCACATCCCATATGGTGTTTTGCACATAGAAGATGTAAGGGAATACATTCATGTGAAGATGGAAGAGTATGATTGTATGCAACCTAAAATGGTCACCTAGACTTTGGGCCCCATTTATTTAATTTGTCAACATCAACTTTTTGAATCAAAGATTGTCACATTTTCAAATCAAATTTCTTAATCAATTCATAACTATTTCAAATGTTTCAATTTTCCCTAAGGTTTGAATGCTTCATTAATTTTATTTAATCAAAAGAAATAAATCTCTTTTAATAAATAAAATAATGCTATTTAATTGAAGTTAATATTACTTAAATAAAATGATGCTATTTAATTAAATCTATTTTTAATTAAATAATTTTATTTTATTTTATTAATATTCATTTCTAAATTACATAATCTTATTTTATTTTATTAAAAGAGATATTATCATCTTAAATTAAATTAAATAAATGAAATATCCTCTCAAGAATATCCTGTGATGAAAAAAAGGGAAACAAATCAGTTAAAAGGGAAATAAACTAAAAAAAGAATTCCAATCAAGATTTGTTTCTATTTTTCTATTTATCCCACATTGCTTCTGAATTTGCCTTCAATTCTACTTTTGCCTATAAAATGAGCCATCTCATTCTCATTTCAAAGGATCACGAATTTTTACATCAGACTTGTGCTACAAATTTGAATTTTATCATTTGAGATTACATTAGTTTGATTATATAAGCATCTTATTTTTAGAGCATATAGTTTAATATTACATTTTAGCTTAATCTTCATAGTAGATTAATTTGCAAAATAATTCATTTATGGCATTGCATGTAGATTAATTTTCATTTCAATAAATTAGTTTGGTTTATTACATTTTACAGCCATTTAGATTAGTTTTCATTGTTGCATTGCAAGAACAAGATTCATGGAGATTGGCATTCTTGCTTCTCCTCTTTGAATCTCTCGTTCGAGATTGTATTTGAGGGGTAACAGGGTTAATCTGAGGGCCACAATATCAATCCCTGCTCTTCTCGGATAGAGAGCTGTGAATTGATTTGCAAGGACTCATTATTGAGTATCCTTGCATGCAAGGATTCACAGAAGTATAACATATTTTTAGTTATACATTTTGGCGCCCACCGTGAAAAAGATTCAGAGCATTGGAAAAGATTGAGATTTAATGAAAGTCATTTTTTTTATTGGAGCCGTTTTTAGTTTTGCTTCATAAATCCAGCTTCCACTCAGTTGCAGGAAAAACGATTTCTGGGTTTTGTAGCCAGGGTCGAAATCTGATCTGGGTATTTTTTAGTTTTTTGATTTCTTTCACAGATCTGAAGAAAATAGCTGCACAAAAACCGTCGCGCGTCATTTTTTTCAGCTGGCTAAAGATTTAAAAAAATATATTTTTTCATCTTCTACTTGCTGGATCAAAAAACGATTTCTGGGTTTTATTTTTTGCTTCAAAAAATTTCTGGGTTTCTGTTTTTATCTACTCATTATAAACAGATTTTTCAGAAATCAAATTTGAAGATTTTTATGCATGTTTTTAATTTAGTTTTTAATTTTTAGTTTTTAATTTAGTTTAGTTTTTAATTCTAATTTAGTTTTTAATCTTAATTTAGTTTAGTTTTTAGTTAGTTTGGTTTAGTTTTTAATTTAGATTTTTAAATTAGATTTTTTAACTTTGTTAATTTAAAGTAGATTCTTTAACTTTGTTAATTTAAATTATGTTTTTTTACTTTAGATTTTTTAACTTTATTAATTTAAATTAGAATTATTAATTTAGATTAGATTTAGATTAGATTTTTTAATTTTATTAATTTAGATTAGTTTTGTTTTAAATTTTTAGTTTAGTATTAGATTAATTTAGTTTAATTTTAGTTTTGTTAACTAATTCTTTTAGATTAAATTTTGACTAGATTAAATTAGATTTTTTAATTCTGGTTCTTCTAAATTCTTTTTTCACAGCATAACAGTTTCTGCAGGACGCCAGTCAGAGAACTTGAAACACACTAACGGTTTGATTGCAGGACGCATGACAAAGACTTGAAAACAAACACTTACGCTTGTCAAAGATCTTATTTAAAAAAAAAAACATTGTGTTTGTTTTCTTGCTTTTCAATTCACATAGTCTAATTAGGGCTTCGTTAAAATTCTTAGGAGTTTCGATAGTGAGTAGGGAATTTGGCTCTTTGTTACATGGAGGTGATGACCATGGACAAATCCAGGCTCCTTATGATCTTACTAATATGACGAACTCTTAGGGAGCGGAGCAAGGTAGTGAAGCTTTAGCACTTTCACTCGTCAGGGGATTATGCTCTTCTCTCATTGAGAGAATCAGAAACCCAAAAGCGTGTGGATTTGGTGAAGTGAAACTAGCTCGGTGATTAAGGTTGTTTAGCGTGTTTGGGTAAAGAGACGGGCTAGAGAAGTATGCTCTTCTCCTTTTGGGAGAATCAGAAAATTAGAAACCCGAATCCGAGCCATGTCCAGTGTCACCTTTAGAGGGTCTGCCGGAAGTTGAACCTCCGGGAACGACCCAAGTGAGTACACACACCTATCACGGTGATTCCACCTCACTATAATAAAAGCGTCTTGTTGAGTCTAAAGACTCCAAGACCATAGTAACTTCTTTTCCATGACTTGGGCGATCATCATGGAAAAGCTCTGTTTATTGCACTGAAGCGTGCTCCAGAGCCCTGCTTGGGGGGTGTGTGATTTTTAGGTGTTGGTGTGGCTGCGAGGCCCAAGCTCTGTATCAGAGGCACCGAAGGTTATTGTGAGCGGAAGCCAAGTAAAAACCTCTTAGTTAGTTGCCTACGGTTCACCTCGAAAGGAGTCATAATCTTTGTGCAAGGAGGGGGAAGAATCTCTCGTATGTTGATCATACACAGATTCCCATCATAGGCATACACCTGGACGTTTGGAGGCAGTTGCGACACTGGCCCCTACTACAAGGGTAACCTTTGAACGTACACTGTTGAGTCCTTAGAAACACCAAAAACACGGGCGCCCTCTAGGGGGTGACACGGCTGTGTGAGGTGCACGTATGCGCATAAGCAATGGGGCAAAGGTTTTGACTTCTCACCATTTTCTTTGGTAGGGATAGCTATGTGTTTGTTTTTGAGTCTTAAACATTGTCCAAACATCTTCAAACAAGACTCCCCCGATACTATCAAGTTGCTTTGTCCTTGATAGATCTGTTATTGACTACTTTTTGTATCACAACTTGTCTGATTGAAACCTATGTGCTTGATCAAAATCTGTGGATATACTTGCTTAATCTTTGCAAACAAACAACAAACTGAAATACTGAGTTCTTCGATTAGGTGACTTGTCCCAGTTTTAGAGACCTGTTCTGTATTTAGGGTTTATGTGTCCTTGACCTTTTGAATTAGTGATCCTTGATCTCATAAGCGATTTTGCTTGAGATTGGCAAATTAGGAATTGTTCCTGTCAAATAGATAAATTTTTAGACTCTTTGATAACACACTCGGAGAGTGCTAGTAGTCTCCTTGTCCACCCATTTTCATACAATTCAAACTCGGTACACTTTGTGTAAGTCATCCTCCTGATCCATATGTGCTAGGGTGTTCACCCAGAATTGAGCACCTGTGGAGTGTTGGTTTGCACCTATTTACCTTGATTCTATTTCCTTACTCTCTCGGACAAGAGAAACTTTTACTATCCTAGATGCAGTAGTGGCGTTTCTTAGGGTATGCATTTTACACGAACGCTCTCTCTTTCATGTCAGTCCACAACAAGATATCAAATTGAGCCAAGAAGCGGCCTCGAGATAGTCTTTAATAACTACTGATTGGACTCGTCAAAGAAAGGGAAAAGACCAATATTTGACCGATCACCTAAGAGTGGTCTGAAACCTATTTTGACCCAAAGAGCCATTTTAGTGACTTGGTACCCCTCGGCTGCCTTTTCAGTATGGATATGAGTTATCATCACTTTCGGCTGAGGGAGGGAAGCCATGGATCAAAATCTTGATGATATCTATGAACAACACAAAAACAACATGATATTTGGAAATTCTTCTCATGATGATCAACCTGGTTCACCCCTCATTAATACAAGATATTTGGATGCCCATCAACGGGATGAAAGGTATAAGAGACGAGCTCAACAAGAAAAATGGTCACAATATGAAGACCAAGACAATGAACCTCGTGATGCTCATGTCAATACAACATATACCAATGACTTGTTCAAACAATCTAGACCAAGCTCACCACTTCAACATACCTCAAGGTTCACAAGTGATAGGCTTAGAAGAATTGAACGCAAAAAGAAAGCCTTTCTAGATGAACAAGCTGCAAAGCAAGAAAATTTTAGACAACTTGAGGAAGAGAGCCAAGCTTTATTGGAAGTACAAAGGAAACTCGCTCAAGAGGAGCAAGATAGGCAGTTAGCCCACCAATTAAACAAACAATACAATACAAGGGGTGCTAGCAGTGGACATAATTCTCCTCCCTCCACCCCTTCCAAAACACCAAGAAGTAGAAGGCAGTCAAGCACCCCTTCTAGATCTC